>APFE030576428.1:194950-214092 GCA_000404065.3 Pinus taeda | reverse complement strand
GAGCCAGGCCAAGTACAAGGCTAGGCATGATAAGCATCGGATGAAGCATAGTTTTCAAGTTGGAGACCAAGTCTGGCTGTATATCAGCAAGGACAGGATGCAAGGTGAAGGTAAAAAGCTAAAACCTATCAGGTATGGACCCTGCAGGATACTTGAGAAGATTGGTGAAAATGCTTTTCGCCTTGATCTACCAGCTTACATGCACCTCTACTCGATCGTAAACGTAGATTGCCTAAGGTTGTTTGAACCTTCAATAATTGAGGACCCTAAAGAGCAGAGTCAATTACCTTCTGTTGATGACCTACTACCTGAATATCTTAATGAATTACGAGAAGACACAGTTCTAGATAGGAAGGTAAGGACGACGTGTAATGGACAAGTGGAATACCTCAGGACTGGGCTCAAAGGTTCGAAGCCAAGCAGTGTGAAGTGGATTGAGATTGGACAAGTGAGAAAGCAATACCCTCACTTAGTCGATTCTTGAAAACCAACTTTTGGTGGTCCAAAAGCTCTTTTAGTAGGAAGGCCGTGATCCAAATTGGATCCATCAAAGACTAGCAAAGAACCATGACCGTATCAGGTCGGGACGAATCTCAAAAAATTTCAAAAAAAAATAGCGATCAAAAAGACCCTGAACCAGTGGCAATGGTAGCCAACATGGAACGACCAGGACGTCGGTCAAAGCGTGCTGATCGAGGCTCATGGAGACTGCACAGGAGGTCAAAGTAGCCCCTGGGAGCCCCGGTTCGGGAAAAGGAGGTGATTTTTGATGCGCTAATCGTGCATCGCTGGGCGAACAGGGCCGAAATGGGGGAAGCCCGAGCACTTGGACGCATGGCGAACCGGAGAACCACAGGCGGGAAAGGCAAAAAGCGCTAATTGTACAAGGCAAGACCCGCGCTCTGGAAACTGGCGGTATTGATCGGGGCGCCCTCAAACGGTAAACGGTTTTGGAGGAAGTGGAGCGATCCCACTCAACGATTGACGCGTGGTGGCGGAGGTGAGAGAAAACCGCCATTGATCGCGCGTTATCGGTCGAGCAGGTCAAGCGCGCGGGACGTGCGTATGACGTTGGATCTGGGGAATCCAGATTGGACGACTGAGATTGCGCTCGATGGAGGAAGCATAATCGACGAAGGATTAAGCTGCGTTTGCGAAGATTTGAGGTCCGTTTGACTGCTACGGTGGAGGAAGAACGCATCCACGACCTAACTGAAGAAATGAACCGACAAGCAAGCTGGCACTGTTCAGATGGGGACACGTGGCCACACCCTAAGCGTTCATGTTGACGCTGAACAGGGAACTTCAAGCACAACTGCAGAAGGTGAATCGACAGAGGCAGAAGAGGAACCGAACGAGCATGGGGATGAATGGGTAAAAGCCATGAACAGAGACAGTTGAATCAAGTGGAAGTAGACACAGAGAGAGAGTCGAGAGACGACAAAGGTGAACATAGAGAACAAAAAACAGAGCAGAAGAGACAGAGGGCCGAGCTGACCAGTGGCAACATCGAGCACTAGAGCTTGAAGATTCAAGCCATCCCATAGAGGAACCTGTCCGGATTGAGCATCATACTTGGCTCCTTCCACTGTAGACCAGAAGGTCACAGAGCTGGTAGGAGGAAGAAGAGTCTGTGTACTCCAGTGGCTTGCGGAATCTAAGAAACCACCCTGCCAAGCAAACCTGCTTCAGGAGCACTCACATTGAGTCCTTGCATTGTAATTCTCTGCTCAAAGACCCAATAAAATAAGGCCACCACTGAAAGCTGGACCGGAGACGTAACCCTAGAGAATAGGGTGAACTCCTTATTAAAATTGCTTGTGTCTTTGTGGTTGCTTACTGTATTTCTCTATTGTCTTTCCATTTAAATGTTTGTGTATTGGCAATCTGATCGATCCATTGCTTAAAAAACACAGAACACACACCGACACATGAGTCTGTAATACCTTTTGTTTAATAAACTTTAAATTGGTGTCACTCATAGGCTAAGTCACCAGGTTCGTGTTCAAGTTCGAGTGCGGTGACCATGAAATTCGAATAAAGTTCGGCAACTAAAATTTTGTCAATAAAGTTCGACATATAGAAATTTGAAAAAAAATGTATATATATATATGTATATATATATATATATATAATCAATTTAAAGTCAAATTCAAATAAATTTTTGGCTTAGCAAGAGAACAGAGTTTAGAAAAGTTGAGCATTTTCAAAAGGATTGTTGGCATAACAGTTTAGAATTTTCATATGACAGTGATGTAGTATAATAGTATTCTTCTTATGAAATCATAAAACAACTAAATTGAACATTAAGTCTATGACTGGAAGTTACATAGTTCTGAGATGAAAGAATGCATTAACATTTGACACCCAAAAAAGTTTCTAAAAAAACAATAGCAGTTCAATGCTTAAATGTAATGATTCTCCATGTTCATCTGAAAATAACAGTGCCTCAAGAGATTGTGGCAGAGGTTGCAAGCCATAACATACAAGAAGCTATTGGCTATAGATTAACAAGCAATCACAAACAGTTTGTGCTTCGCTTCAACATTTTGGTGGCACATCTTACATGTTAGTTTTAATCTTACTCCATAAACGTAGTAACATGTTTCCAATTATACATTCCAAACCTCTTCATTGTGCTTTTTACATATGTTTGCTGATTGATATGAAATAATAAAACAAATGAGAGCTCATATTTCTTTCCATTCATCTGCCCAAGCAATAATGAACTTCTCCAGTATTCATCATGTTGAAAGCAGAACTGGGCATGGTGAAAAAGGCATTTTAGAAAGCTCAGACTTTTGGGAAAATCCAAACAAGATTTACACGTCTCCAGCTGGCAGCAACATTGTGAAATTAAACAAACAATTCATGGTAAATTTGGCAAAATGTAGTTCCACATAAAGATGCATTGAGAGTCGAGAGTTGAGACGTGTCGCCGTCGGCCGCTCGATGTAAATTGTAATGTATCAGACTATCAGTGAAGACTCCCGGTAGAAACTTTCCCAACTGGCAACAATGACTTGTACACTGGTGACTGGACTACATAGTCGCTGACAATGAAACCCTCCGGCGATGTTGCGATTAGCGAACAATGAAACCTGCGCAATGAAACCTGGCAAACAATGAAACTCGCAAACTGTTCATTTGGTAAAACACGCGTAAAAACGAACTTCAACGAATTTTTTTCAACCCTAAACGAATTTTTTCGAACTGCAAACGAACTTTAACGATTTTATTCGCCAAAAAATTCGAATTCCTGATTAAGTTCGAGTTCGCCATAAAATTCGGCGAACTCGAACGATTAAATTCGTTTTCCTTTCAAACTCGGCGAATTTCGAACTTCAACGATTTTGTTTGCCGAATCTGGTGATTTAGCTCATAGGGTGATTATCAGATTAGTAATATAGGCAAATCCTGCACATGAATCTGTAATACCTTAATATTAGTCTAAGATCCCATTTTCAGATCACATTAAGAGCTTTAAGGATGGAGCAAGTCCTCCTAGATTCTTCCACCACTTGCTATACCTCTTGGTCCATTATGGACTAGCAGTTGTGAAAGAATTCTATAGTGAAGCTATCCAGGCCAAGGGCCTTGTTGCCTGGCATCCCTTTAACAATCATTTCCACTTCCTCATTAGTGATTCCACGGAGCAGGGCTTCATTCTGCTCATTGATGACCATATAAGTATATGCTCTATGATATGTTGGATCACCTCTGACCTGTTCAAAATGTTTTGATAAAAGTGGATAAGCTCTTCAGTAATCTCTTGGAAATCTAGCTGTTTGTCATCTGTTGAGTTTTTAATGGAGGATATACTACTGTGGTGTCACGCAAAAGCACAAATTTATGGAATAAAGTTGTATTCCTTTACCTTTCTTTACGCCAACAACTCTTGATTTTTGTTGCCATAAGAGTTATGCTTGCTTCTTGCGTTCCTCAAAATTAGTGAAGGTAGTGGCTTCTTCTATGTTTAATGCATAAAATCAACCATATAGAATCGCTTGTTGTATGGTCTCCATTTTCTGCTCTAGTTTATGGTTTTTGTCTATGATATTACCAAATTTGTTTTCGTTCCAGCGTTTGAACTGCCATTTGATGTATTTCAATTTTTGTTGGAGTTTATACATGGAAGAGCCTTCTAAGCCTTGCAGTTCTCCCCACCATTGCTTGATGTTTGCTTGCAAATCAGGATGTTGAAGCCAAAACTTTCCAAGATGAAAAGGCCTTTTGCGTGGTCTATTACTTGAGAGAATAAATGCCTACAAAAAGCTGTCCCAAGCCATTATAGACTCAGTGACTAGAAAGCAATCCAATTTTGATGCCACTTGGCATGCCCATCCTCTTTTGTTATTCCAAGTGAAGGTTTCAATGTGTTGATAAATTTAGGGCATTCAGGGTTAAGAGATTTCTCTGCTTGATAATTGCTTGTGATATACTTTTACTTCTTAACTTATAGTCTTCTGTTTGTTAGCTTATTAATGTGTTCTTCTCATCAAAACAACTACCAATATGCACAATAAAAGACAAGTGACATAGTATGTAGGATTCTCAGCTAGGGCCAAAACCTCTCACCTCTTCAGAGGAAAACCCGATCAAAATTCTTCTTCTAGATCTTCAATTCATAAGTACCAAGACCATGACACAGACCCTTGACTCTAGTATCCTCCCAAGAACCTTGTTACTAACCATGATGCTCTGCCTCTTCCCTTCCTTGCCTTTCTTCTTGATCTCAAACTGCTCTCCTTGACCCCTTCTAGAGAAACTCGGTCTCTATCCTTCACACTGCTCCTTCTCGACTTTCTCTAGAGAATCTCGGTCTCTAGGCTTTCACTAGTCTCCTCTAGAGAAACCCGGTCTCTAGATCTCTACTTCGGTCACCTTGAAGAATCTTCCTTTGCTGCCCCAGAAGAAACCTTCCTTCGCTATTCCAAAAGAAACTTTGCTCTCTTAGAAGAAACCCTTCTTTGCACTGCCCCAGAAGAAACTCCTTCACTGCCCTATCTTTGCACTGCCCAAAAGAATCCTTATCTTCGCACTTCCCAGAAGAAATACTCCTTTCCTTTTCGCACTTATCTTTTACCCTTCTTCACATTTTTGTTCTTCTTTCTCCTTCGCACTCTGCTTGTCAAAGTTGGACTGAATTGCTTGCTTATAATGGAGGACAAGTGTGTTTATATATACACCTCGCCTCATGTCCTTTAGGCCAACATGGCTGTTGGAGGTAGGCTGACTTCTTCTAGAGAGTTCCTTCATCGTTGTACGCTGACTTGAAGAGGATAGATGACAAGTTCTTGGAGGATACTTTACATAGACAAGCTTGACCTTTTACAAAGTGTAACATGACTTCATTACATGACAATGACTCACATTTTATGACTAGATGACAAATAAATCCTAGAGACTCTCAATGGGAGTCTTGACTCGAAAACAAAATCCCTTGCTCATGAAACCCATGAAGCAAGTCAATAAAATAATTTTATTTTTCTTATTTACATCTCATTACATAAAATCATATTTACATGTCATTATGAAGACTGAACCTAGTTAAACTTTTCAACACAATGATGGTGCCAAGATCTACCAAGTGCAGGTTTGTCATTATATCTTGGAAGAGAGTTGAATCTGCATCAATCTGCCGAATGTCTCCATGCTTCTCATCTAGTGATTTGGTTAGGTTGAAATCGCTGCTGAGGATCTAGGTGGCAAGAGAGAAGAGTTTGTGCGTTCCAATGATTGATTGGAGGAAAATAGACTTATCTCTTGAAGAAGCTAGTCCATTTACATTAGAAAGAAAATAGGGCTCAACAAATCCAATTAGTTGAAATTGGACAGTAAGGATGCAAAAATCAACAAACATACTTAGGATTTGAACTTCCTGGGCATTCCATATTATAGCAAGGCCTCTTGAATGTCCTTGGGCATTTGTAGCGGTTGCATGGAAGTCCTTGCCTTATTTTTTTTATTATATTGGAGATGTCTCACTGGATGATTTGGTCTCTTGGGTCATCATATTTTCAAGGTTTTTAGGCTTCCATTTTCTTTGAGGAGCCTCTGTTTACCTTTGTAGTTGAGCCCCCTAATATTCCATGAGATGTTGTTCATTTCAGGGGTATGCTGGAGACATGGAAAACATATGTTATCATCCTTATTCGTCTTGAACTCACTAGCCTACCCCCTAATTCATCCAGAAGTTCAAGATTTATTGTCTGTCCCTTTCACTTTTGCTCTTTATGTAGTTTTTGTTGAGTCCCTTTAGAGGATGGGATTAGAGCTCAAGCATCCTAGAATTAGTCGAGGGAATTGAGCTTCATTTCATCAATTGGTCGAGGGCTATTATAGGGGTTTCGAGTTGAGGAACTTGGGACGCGGATTGGGAAGGTGAAGGGAGTAGGGGATCGACAAAAGAGGCAGGTCGAATGATGGAGGTGGGCAGGGAATGGGCAAAGTCTTAAATCTAAACATTTGGTGGCAACACGATTGGAGGAGGGTTGGTGACATCCAAATAAGAGAGGCATTTAAAAGGGTTTTGGGAGGGGGATCCATGGCTACGAGGCCAAGGGCTTAGGGTTTGAGCGTTTACCCCCCACTTTGTTGAAGCCATCCTTATCATGGGCAAAAGGTGCAATAGAGTTAGAATTGCAATAAATAAAGGGAAATTTCGATAAAGATGGCCATATTCATGGCATCTTCGGCACCTGAGCGGGATGTGCTCATAATTGAGGGTTTTCTTCCAGAGCTCATCTTGATAATAAATATTGATGGCCTCTGGAAGCGGCTCCGAGATATTCATATAAACACAAATGCGAGCATAGGAGATATGCTTGGTTGCTTAGTAGCTTCCAAAGACTTGATGTAGTGGCGATGATCATTGTTGATGCCAGCGAGGGTTTCCTCATCCCAAAACTCCTGCGGTAATGAGTACATTCTAATCCATATTGGGGCGACTATAAAGTCCTTGCTCAACACAAAATATTATATCCAAAAATGGAGATATAGGCTTGCTAAATCGAAGAAATACGAATTGTTCTCAAATACTCCCATTTGGTTCTTAAAACTGGCAAAGGCGATAGTGAAGAAACCCTTTGCACCCAAATCTAACTTGATCTGCCCCATAGGTTTCCATTTGAGTTGGATCCATTGAGTGAGGGCTTTTTTGAAGTCCAAATGCTGAGGAATTTCCCAACGAGGGCATGATCCTGCATATATTGAATATTGTCCTTGATGTCGCTGCAATGGACTTCAAATATCAGGTCTACAACTGCTTTTGGTAGACAATTTTTGGGTTTACACCTCTCTGACGAGGGGGTGGTTGCTAAGTTTTTAGCTGATTTCCATTGGGGTTTTGCCCCGAGTTAGTAGGATTAGCAGGAAACAGTTGCCTTGTGTTGTTGTAGGAAGAGGATCTACTCACTCCGCCGACATTTTTCATAGGAAGAGCGGTAGAGGAGTCAACAGATGTTCAGTAGCTAGGTTTTGGCTACAATACAAATTCTACAGAGCAATTTCTTATGTTTGCTTATACTTGAATGGATGTAACTTTGCATATGTGAAATGGATATTATTCCCTCTTAAAAAATTTAGTTAATTGAGAGGTGTGAAGTAGTTGTATGAAGCATTGTTGCAAAAGTCGAACTTGGGAATAAATCGATAAGGGTTTGAAAATTGAAAAAGTTGTATAAGTTGGGAGAAAATCGAAAAAATCGGAAAAAACTAGACAAAATTAAGAATGTACAAAAATATCTATTTTTTCCAATTTATGAAAGCTCTTGATTTTGATGATTTCATCCCAATTTTTATAGTTTAATCTCGGGTTTGTAAAACCCACCATGATTTTTTTTGTTCAATTCACGATAAAATCACGGCTTCTGGAAATTTGAAAAGCTCTTGAAAATATCTGCGAGTTGAAAAACTTGCAATTTGCCGGTTTTATTGGGAGGTTGGCAACAAAGGTATGGAGTATATATATGTGTGTGCGTGTGCCACACTTTTTATTAAGTATGGAGGTCTCACATCAAAGTACATGTCTTAAAGGACATGACTATTCATGAAAGGGCATCTTGCCTCGGTATATATACGAGGCCCTCATTGTTTTCCATCGTATCATATTTAGTTATACATTTTATATACTAATTATTTATTCTAATGGGTATCTTTATATTCCAAATATTTTGGTTAATTAATTTGTGAGCTAGATTTCGCTATCACATTTAGTATCAAGGTTGAGTTTATGATCTTGGCCACTGGCCATAAAGGCTTTTAGCCACCAAAACATATAAAAAACATCATTGGGGAAGTTTGATTAAGTTTGTTTTTTCCCACAAGAAAAAACCCCCAAACTTTTATTAATAGAAATAAAAATTACATTTTGTAAACACAGTGTGTATGTTTAAGGGGCACAAATAAGGAAGACATTACAATAGTGAGCAGAAATGTGCATATCTAGAGCTAAAATGTCCATGCCAAGAAAAAGAAAAAAAAAGGAGAAAACAAAGAGAGAAATTTATGGATGACAAATAGTGCTAATTTTTTCATTTTTGCCCTTCCTTCTTTGCACCTATTGCAATGCATTGGGATCTAGATCAACCAGAACCAAAGCTAGTTCTTGACCCTTGTCTAGATGTGGGGGTTCTTTGTCTGAACGTGAACCCTCTAAGGAATGTGCTCGTTTGGTTCCACCTAGACCTATCGTAGGTTTTTGTTCTTATATTTTTGGACCCATCGGTGGTGGAGTGGTAGATCCATCCTGAACCGCAACAACCACCCCCCCCCCCCCCCCCCCTTCTATTTTATCTTTAGTTTGCGCTGGTTGTGTCTCCTTGTTGTCCTTCGCATCTTTCGAAAATGAGGTTCACTAAACTGCCATCCTTTTGGTCTATTTGGTTGCTTCTTTTTCCTTTTTGGGAACTTATTTTCCATAGGACATGTATTTTGAAGATGACTTGTTTGTAAACACACACGACATCTGAAGGTTGTGTTCTCATAATCTAGAGTTTGTGACCACTAAAAATTGTTCTGCTTCAAGGTGATGTGATTTGGTAATCCTTTGATAAGATCCATCTCCACACAAATCCTAACAAAGGTGAATATTTCTTTTTCTGTTCTCTCCATGTTCATTTTTTTGAATATGTCTAGTTTGTTCCCAATGTCTTCAAGGACTTGATGGTGCCAAAAAGGAAGGGGAAGATTTGGAAGTCTTACCTAGACTGGCATAGTGGTAACCACTATGGATGTAGCATCAAAACCTGGTAACCATGGAGTAATTGATATTCCAACTCTACCCCAGAACCAAGGCCCTTATTTTAGTACAAAGTCTAGTTCCTTTTTGAATGTCAAATTAGACTACAAAATTCCTTTGGAGCAAAGGTAGATGTCACGATTCGGTGTCCATGAAGATAACACCTGCTAATGTAATGCTTCTGGTTTTGGCCAGAAGCCATTAAGTCTAGAAATAGTGGCTTTAGATTTCGATGTTGTGAATAAGGAGGATACCTATGGGATATTGACCTCCATGGATAGAGCTTGCTCCATTTGGTCCACAATATATGGGCTTGAAATGTTCTGATTCAGATCTGTAGGGGTCAAAACATTCCCTTGAATTGCATTATTCAAAGTGCTTAATGTTCCATTTGGTGGTCTTGCACCAGGTGCACCCCCGACAACTTAGTGTAGAGGATAATATTTGAATTTTTGGTGACATTATAATCTTGGAGCAGGTTTGTATCTTGTAGGAATTTCCTTGCAAACTGTAAACTTTGAAATGGTACTTGGCAATCCCCATTTTTGCTCTATTTTTTGGTTTAAGGAGATAACATTTTCGATTGTCTGGATCTAGAAAGGAGCAGAGGCCCCATTTAAATTTTTTTATGAAAATCTGGAAGGGTTTGTTGATGATACCTGTGTCGTTTGGCCCCATGGTCGTGAAAAATTAGATTTGTTTCTTAACCTTCTCAATTCCCAATCTGACTCCATCAAATTCACAATGGAATTAGAGGTTAATGGCTGCATTCCCTTCCTTGATATTCTTCTCTCTAGAATGGAGGATGGTTCCATTGCTCACCAAGTTTTTGAAAGAAATCTGACACGAACCAATATCTTCATGCTAGCTCTCATCATTTCTCGACACAAAAACTTGGTGTTCTTAACACCCTTGCCACCCGTGCCCTTAGGATTTCTAATGAAAATCACTTAGAAGAGGAAAAATCTCATCTCCTCAAAGAATATCAATCCTCTTTGACCACTCTTCTCTTTGATAGATGTCACATCCTCAAAGAGTGTGGGTACCTTTCCTTTCTTGGATGTTTTATCCTCAAGGAAACCACAGATGCTTATCCAATCCTTTGTCATTCTCTCTTCATCGCCTGAAGAGGAGAATGCACATGTGATGTCCAACATCACTTCCTCTCAACCAGAGAGGACGTCCCTATTCTCCTTTAATCTTGAGAATAGAGCCTTGCTCCTATACAAGGAGACTCCTTTACTCCCTCTCAAATTAGAGGAGATTTAGACTTCCTTTCTATTTGGAAAGTCATCATCACAAGTCTTATATCTTGTCTTCATAAGAGTATCAACTACCAGTTCTTCATAACTGCCCAACTCCTTGCTTTTTTTGCATCATCGAGCTTTCTTTCTTTAAGGTATCATGGAGCCATCTTCTCTCTTCAATCTTGTGACAGGTTCTTGGCCAACCTTCTTGCTCATCACTTTCGTCTTTGATATGAAGGAATTACATTGAGCCTTTCCAAACTTCAAGCTGATCACAACTTCTTCTTAAAGGTGATCTTCCTTTGATCTCCAAGTTATCTTCTTGCATTGCTACCTTTTAATCCCAAGATGTCCACATCTTGACTTCACAATAGCCAGGTACCAGGTATTGAGCTTTTGTCAATAATCCTCATACATTTTCATCTATATAATTGAACTTGCCTCATTATCATCATGTATCCCTACAACATTATACTAGGTAGCAAAATAATATGTTAACTGGATAACCAACAATAATGAAAATCATACTTACCTGATTATGATGACCTTTTCGTTCCATCGACATCCTCATGGTCAATCTCCATATGAATCTTCATGCATTAGAGTGCCCAAGGATAGAAGTTGATTACCAAGTTACAAATTTTTCTTCTGGAGACTATACTGGAGGTTAATCATTATCTTACATATTCTAGAGAATGTCTTAATCTTTATACATCCTTAAGTCAACTCCTTATTCTTTTCAAGCATCATATATCCATATACCTAAGCATACTTTATGATCAACTTTCTTTCCACAAGACCCTATACATATGAATCTTATCCAAAGTTTTTATATCCAACATGCATTCCTATGCTTTCATCTGATCATCTATCTATTCATATATCTCACAAAGACCTTGCATCCTGACCCATTGCATTCTTTCATCCCTTTACCAGTATTGATTCCACATTACATGGAATGTCCACTAACCTTTGTCATAGTTCTTCTTTCAAGAACCTTTCATGATTTTGGTTCTTCCAGGATCATGATGATCCACCTAAGAAAGATGACTTCTAAAATAATGTTAGATAATGCCTGGATGATCAATATGCAAAATGGTCTATCTATCCATCTATTTAGATGATCTCTACAAAGCAACTTAATCATGTAAATTCTAGACATTCTACTATCATATGCTTCTTACTGTGATGCTATGCAAAACATTGTATTCTAAAAAAAAGATTAATCCCTATAAAGAACCTAACAGTCAAGAACCTTCTTCAATAGCAAAGATCCTTCACTTCTTCCTTTTTTGTCTTCTTCTCAAGTTCTCACACTGCTTCGGCTACATGAGCTTCACTCCTTTCCTTTCTCTTGTTGTTTTGTTGGTTTGGCAGTCCCTTTTAAAGTGTCCAAACTCATTGCACTTGAAGCATTGAACCTTGGACATGTCTTTCTTCTTGGATTTACCAAACTTTCCCTTCTTTAGCTTCTTGACTCGAACTAGAAAGGCTTGAGATTGCTTATTTGATCCAATATCATCTTTTACTTTGATCCTTGATTCTTCCATTATGCATTGAGTCCACAACTCATCAAATTGAGTTCAATCCTTCTTGGAGTAGATGCTTGTTGCAAAGCTACTCCATTCTGGTGGCAATGCATTTAGTACACAGATGGTTACTTCAAAATTAGTAATTGGTTCCCCAAGTCCTTATAGATGGTATCTTAGTTGAGAGACTCTCATGAGAGAGGATGCCACATCCTCATCCTTTGATTTCTCCATTCTATATAACTTGTTCCGCAAAGACATCTTTTGTCTTGTTGTACTTACAAAGTACAAATTCAATAGCTTTTCATACATTTCCTTGGAAGTCTTCATGTTTGCAACAATTGGAACAAGAGAATCTTTAATTGATTCAACCATGATCCTTTGAGCCCTAACTTCCCCTTTCTTGTACTTTGCTAGTTCTTGTGTCGTGTCCTTCCTTGGCTCAGTGATTTCCCTAGTAACATATTCCATTACTTGTTCTATGAGTATCAAGTCAATTCTTTTCTTCCATGCTAGATAGTTTGATGCCCCAACAAACTTATTTCTCTCCTTGCAAAAACAACCCATGTGACTTGAAGATTCAGTCATGATGTAATAGTATGATACTTACTTGAGATCAAGATTCTCCTTGATGATTTCTTCAATCTTCTTGATGCCTTTAAGATCTTTGAAGTGTCCTTGATAACAACTTCCAAAGTCCCTTGATGCTTCCTTCAAAGATGCCTTCCAAATAGATATTCTAGAGAGAGATCAACACCCTTTTTGTACTATTCCTTTGATGTAGTCTTGATTTCCTTCAGTAGAAACCTTCCTTCTAGGTCTTCTACTAAAGAGTCTTCAATGCTTCTTGAAGTCTTCTTGAGAGTTTCCTTTTCCTCTTGACAATCAATTCCTTTGAGTGTCCTTTCAATTGCCTTCCTTGTTCACCTTAGCTCTGATTCCATGTTGGAAAATGGATAGTGGCAGCTATTAATCTTATTTTCCTTAACCTTGATATTTGCTTATGAATCTTAATTATCGTCTTTATGTTCTTTAGTTAGATCTTTTTATGAAAAAATATCAAGAACAATAACGACAACAATAGAGGACATAGATATTAGGTTCTCAGCTAGGGAAAAACCCCTCCAAGGGGAAAACCTGGAAACTCTTATCTTCTTAGAATATGCTTCAAATGAGATACAAAGACCCAAACCCTAGACCAAGTCCTTCTCATAGTACCAAGTCCAGAGAAAATTTTAGGTGCTAATATTTGCAAGTGGGCTAATTTTCTATACTTTTTCCAAAAAAACGATTCGCCAATTTCCATTTCTCTAAAAATAATTTGCCCAAGTTTTATAGTATGAAATTATTTTACCTTAAAAATCACCAAGATCTTATATAGTGTAATATAATATAATTAGACATTTAGACCTTTTTTACAAAAATATCAGCAAACATTTCCCAAATTTTCAATTATAGATTACTAAGATTAGCCAAGGTTTCTAAAATTTCAAATAGATATCCATCCTTAAAATTTTCCTTGAGCAAGTCAGCCTTCCTCAAGTCCTTCCTTGATTCTGCACCAACCAACTTCAATACTGCATCTTTGACCTGCCATCTTCAATACTACAACTCGTCTTGCAACTTCAACCCTGCAATTTTAGACTTGTAGCTTCCTCAGAAACCATAATCTAGCCTTTTCCTGGGACCTACCTAGAGCAAGACAACTCTCCCAAGGTCAACAAGGTCAAGTTAGGGCTTTCTTCCTTCCAGCTACAAGATTTTGCACTTCGTCCTATTGCAACTCAGATTTGCAATTTCATCCTCCTTCTGCAACACTAAAAACCCTAGAACTTCGCACGTGTGAGAGAGATAGAGCCCAAAATGGATATTTTTCGTCCTTCTTTCTTCTCCCAAACCTTCGCTCTTCTTTTGCTACTTCCTAGTTTCAGATTGAACTCTTTCTTGATAGATCGAACTTGTGTGAGTGTGTCCCAAATGAGGTCGAACTGCTCCTTTATATAGTCTTCTCAAGGAGTCGAATCCCCTCCTTTAAGCCGACTTGATGCTACCAGGGCCGACTTGAACTTTGCGAGTTTCAAGGACTTTCTAAACTAAAAAATAATTCTTTTTCCAATTACATTTTGCCTGGAAGGGTCTCATAAACATGATGCTGACTCCTTTGACTCATGACAATAAACCCTAAGACCTAACAAACCCTAGAAGCATGAAGAACATGCTTTTACCTATAAGACCATCAATAATGAGCATGAAACCCATGCTTTAATAATAATTTTTTTTTTTGACATAGGATACATATTGAAATGAGTACAACAATTATGAAGACTGAAACTAGTTACATTCCTCAACACTCCATGGTATAGATGACCCATTCTTCTATGCCATAATTCATTCAGATCTTTTCCATTGCTACTGGTGCTGTAGACTAGTGCCTTTGGAGAATCAAACTGCAACTTATATAACCTGTTGCTTCGAACCCCATTCTTGTTCACCTTCTTGCAGTTTTGGTGTTTGATAAACACCTTCTTAGCTAAGAATTGGACATCATATCACTTGTCCTGTAGTTTTGAGACTAAAATTAGGTTCATACCTAAGCTTGGCACATGCAACACATCTGTAACACTGATGCTTGCTCTTGACTCCCTCTGAATCTCGATGGTACCTCTCCCAACTAGAGTACATTTAGTTTTGTTTCCCATATAGATTTGGAATTCCATCTACTTCTCCCTATAGCCAGAGAAGTGGTCTCTAACTCTTGTCATGTGTGTTGATGCTCCACTATCAATATCCCATACACCCTGTGAAGTCGAGCTAGAGAGGCAAGCTATCTGGGCAAATAGATCTTCCAATTTGGAAGAAAAATCCATAGCATCCTGATCTCTGAATCTTTCTAAAACCATACTGGAAAATTTGAGAAACTCAAATACATTGGAGAAGTCCTGGGTATAAATCTTCATACACTTTTCTCTTCGTTGCCCTATGCTGATTTGCTACTACAAAACCCTTATGCTGCAAATCTCTGCGCTAGATCTGCTTTGTGAATCTCTGATCTACTCAATGGAAACCCTCTTCCTGCAACCTTACTGCCTACTGTTATTGCTCTGAGACAAATCAAACTTTTCCTCCAACCTGGACTAGATATTGAACTATTTCCTCTTTGCAATTCGCACTATTTGGTTCACTGTGCTTCAGATCTCCCTATGAACTGCACAACCCTCACTTCTAGAACCTTTGATCCAATATTTGTTGTTTTGATACCATGTGAAATTTCCATCATTGCAATTACTGGATATTTATCTTCTAACTGAATGCAGTTTATTTGTCTATTACGAAATAACGATAAATTCACAATTGCAATCTTCACCAATAAAAATATGTTGTAGAATATAAAAACTAGAATTGAGAAAATATGTGCAGACACAAAAATTTGATACCGTTGTTTTTGGACAATTGTCATTGGAAAAACCCCAAAGGGAAAACTAGTGCAACAGATGAGGGTTTTATTATGATCTTTAGCAAATTCAAGAGGACAATAATCTGCTTTCCTTTCAGGCAAAGCTCCGACAATCTCTACTAGCAAAATAATCTAGAGACACCCTTGTCTCCTACAATTGATCTGGCCATCTTTCCTAGCAACTCACACTTTCAAGCTACTCACACTGCCTAGTTGGAAATCCGTACGACTGCCTCCAGAAAATTTATATAGCTCCGGAATCACCTCCTAGCAAGTCATCTTGCCTCTCTTTGCCTCTGAAACCCACTTGCTCTGCCTTCGGGACACTGATTCGGTAACTGGCAACTGAAATGTGGCTCTTTCGACAACTCGCACTGGGAAATCTGAGTACTCGTACTAGATGTAGTGGCCTCCTCTGCAGATTAATTTAGCTTCCTCTTCCTGTCACTTGGACACTAGAAAATACCGAGGAAAATTCCTCTGGACTCCTGCTTTCAAATCTTTGCTGAAACCCCTACCTCTGATGCTTCTCTAGCTTCATTTGTGCCTTTGCTGAATACTTGCAACAGGGTTGATGCCTTCTCCAAACCCATCTTCGTTGGAGTTTCAACGGCCACGATTACATCTCAACCAATGGCTGAGATCAACTTGACTTCATCAATAGAAGCGTCTATAACAAAATTGAACTTGTTCAATTAATTCAGTTTAATTAACCACTTTTCCTAAGTTAGATTTAGGAAATATTTTAATTATGGCTAATTAATTTAATTGACCCGTCTCCAAGTCGTTTCTCGCGAAACCTTTTGTGGGTTTTGGAGATCTCGTGTTCCATAGCCTCTAGACATTTATTCTTATAGGTATTTACAGCGAGTAATCAAACACAATTAAACAATACTTCTGCCTCATCATTCATACGTACTCAGCAACCCAGCTTGACAACATTCATGAAGCTTTGACCAAATAAAGGCATTTCAATATAGAGAAATAAATACACTTACTGTATCACTTCAAGCATTGTTGGAAACTGAAGAAGGAAAAACCACTCTCCACCCAACCATAGGCTCAACTACACTCTAGCTTTTTTGCAGTTGGTCACCCCGGAGCCAAATCCTACAGCACAAGTAAAAGACTCACTCAGGCTTTAACAAGGCTCATATCAGGGTAAGGAATCATGAAGGCAGCTCTCCTTCATACACAAAAATCAGTACACTGTCTTTGTCTTTCAACCTTCTGAGCCAAGGCCTGCTATCATTCACAGTGATGCCACTATGGGCTTGCATAGCACAGCAGTGGTCATTCCCTTGATTCAATGGTTCCTTGGTACTTCCTCTTTTTCAGTGCTTTTCATGCTTAAGTTTAGACAAGTTATTTAGCAATTCCTGGCCTTTCAGCTCAGGCTGAAGACTTCAACATTGACTTAACCAAGAGGTAATTCATTGCTCCACACAGGTTGCTGTGTCGCAGAAGGGTTTCTGTCACCTTCTATTCAGAGTCACTTTTTAATGGCGACTTCCCTCACGGGTTCTCATCTTGGAGGTTACACATCACAATGTATCTGTTAATTGTTGAGCAATGACACATCGATCTCTGTGCCTTCAATCCATGTGCCTAGATGACAATACTTCATGAATTATTTGATTTCATTTCAAAATCCATTTCATAGTTTATTATTATTATTTTTACTTAACAAATATCCATTCAAACCTGATCAACCAGTAATGAATTATTAAATATGTCAAAGATCAATTTGCTTTGTCCAACCATATGTGTGACTGCAGTCCTTTGGTGCCTTCTATGATGATAGCAGTTGCTTGGTTCCTTCACCTGCAACTTTCTTGGCTTCTTCTCCATTGTGGCTTTGATTCTATGTGAGAAAAATCACACAAGAACGTGGAAAAGTAATGCAAACCATAATATATTTAAAGAAAGAATAATAGGCTTGGTACATACTCAATATGGTGTGGATGTTGATACATATAAGGGAGACAATGTCCTGTGTGTGCCAAAAAATCCCTTAAAACCACTTTATTGGTTAATCTCTAACTTAATCTAACACAAATCTATTTATGACATGTGACATAAGTCATTTAAATATATATATATATATATATAATATGATATATAGTCTGACCAGAGGAATTGGCAATTGTGCTGGTTTCATACTTGCATGACATGGGGTTGATTCTGACCGCTACCACTGTAATCCTTAGGTGCCCACATATGCCCCTTCTGCAGAGACGAGGAAATTGGGAGGATGTGGACCTCGAACCTCCTGGTGCACAACATTTCATTTTTACAGCCATTGCCAATTGAACTGCCCCGTTGGTTGACACAGGTCACTTAATATTGTCCCAAAGTAGATTTCAAATTTATTATAAGACCATTTTATATCTTCACTGTTAACACTACCAACAACTTGGAATGTTGTGGCAAGAATTTGTAGGGGAATTGGACCTCAGAAACAGTGGAAAAAGCTGCGAGATCAGCTACGAACACCTCACACAAGTGCAACACTCACTTGAGCATACAAATTGCAGATTGTTAAAAATACATCTCAGACATTATCTTCTTGAACCCTACAACATGCTCAAGTCAGTTGCAAAGTCACATTTGAGGCCTAATGCCCACCAGCTCATCCAGTTCATTAACCAGTCATCTGCTTACCTCTATATTACCTTTCTTTGCCAGATCAATAGCGGACATACTTGCAGTGTCTTTGCAAAATTTTGAAGTTTTGCGTAGGTAGAAATGCCTGAACAAGTTTGACAAAATTGTGAAATGCATGTGTGTAGCTTTTGTACAGTGTGTTAAATTAAGAGAAAAATTCCTGCAAGTCCAGATTCAAAAACAAACGAATTTCATATTGCACGCTTCATTTTTTAGAAAGTAAATGCCATGTTAATGTATTTGAGAGAAATTATAATGTTACAATTCAATAAATTGGCAGCTCTACTGTATTGTTTTTTTTTTCCACCAAAAAAATGAATTTTCAGATAGGTAACATTTTTCATAAAAGTCAAGAACAATAAGAAACAATTTTGTGGATGAAACTAAATGAAGTAAGAGATTTAATAACCAAATTCTAGTTCTGGAATATCAGATAAAATATAGTGTTTTCAATAATTTGGCAGCTGTGCTGTATTGTGTATTTTCCACCAAAAAATGAATTTTCAGAGTGAAATGTATTTTCTTAAAAGTTAAAACCAAGACAATTTTCGTGGACTATCATAGCGTGGATTAAAGAAAATAAAACATTAAATTTTAATAACCAAATTCTAGTTCTGGGACATCAGATAAAAGAAATGAAATGAAATGAAATTTTAACGTCCACGAGACTTGATATAGTCTATGGGACCACTAGCTTCTTTGCTTTTTGCCTTTTGCAATTCAATCCTCTTATTATTCATATTAATGATGAGCTGACCCAACCTTCTAACAGTCCCCTCACTGAAAAGACAATGCCAAGGAACTGATGTTAACATACTGCTTTACTGTTTCTGAAAGCATCACATTCCAAAATCAAATATTTTTCCGATTCCACTGCCCCAGTGTTACTTGGGGGCAGGAGCGAAGCCGGGAGCGGGAGCGAAAACATGAGTGGGAGTGACATTTTCAAAAGCTCCCGGTTTGGGAGCGAATCCCGGAGCGATTTTTATATAATATATATATTT
>APFE030576428.1:179183-194554 GCA_000404065.3 Pinus taeda | reverse complement strand
TTTATATTTTGATACATATATGTCAACAAAAACATGTAGAATGATGAATTAGATATAAAAAAACATAAAAAAAACATATATTGATCATTGAACCATCAACCATATAACATTAATCATCTAGAATTTATAATCTTCATCAACCACGTCCACAAGTTAGTAACATACAACATATTGAGTCTCGTGAATCATGATTCATCAATATTAAAGTTTCAACTTCAAGCTTTAAAAATTGAAAATTCATTATATAACATTTATCATCATTGATCACCAAAGTTGTACTTGTAAGCTAAGTTTAAAGTTTAAAGTTTAACCATTGCAAGAAATAATATCTAACATGAAATGAAATGTTATAAAATGAATTATGAAATGAAATGAAACAACTTTCACGAAGCATCATATTCATAATTCAGAATCATTACCAATGAGTTATAATTGCCAATTTCAAACTTCAAACTTAAATTGTCACAATCATATATTGTTTACAAAAAGTATCATTATGATATGAAAGAGTCAAGACTCAACAATGATGAAAACTAATAGAAACTAGAAAAGACAAGTAAACTGTAAATCTATTATCTACTACTACATGTGGCCCTTGCCACGAGAAGTGTATAATGTATGAGCAGGTCGTGGTGGTCTTCTAGGAGTTTCCCGCATAGACCGACGACCAGAACCAGAAGGCACATGCCCTCCACGTGAGGGTGTAGATGGAGGTAGCGAAAACAAAGGAACAAGACTCGGAACTCGAGCACTGCCACTAGATGGTGGAGGTGGCATGGTTGTTGCTTCATCTTCCTCTCTTATAAGTTCCGCTTCCAGTTCTTCAAGATGTATAGTGCCATCCTCCAAATTATCATCCTCTGGGTGGTTGTCCCAAATTTTATATGTTGGATCCTCATAAGCCCGATCACAATAATGACTCAACAACCTCAAGTTGTAGTGCACATAAACCAAGATTTCTGACCAGTTTTCATTGAGTCTGTTTCTTTTCACATTATGTATGAAGCTGTAGGTGCTCCAACACTTCTCTGCAGAAGAAGTATTTACAACCTGTGAGAGAACTTTTTTTACCAATTTTGGCAAAAGTCCATGGCCACCATATGATTCCCACCATGTGAGAGCATCAAATCTGTCTCTATCTTCCGTTGCATGAAAGGTACCAAATAAACCAGTGCAACTGAAGTATCTGCTTATTTCAAGAAGCACACTAGAACATTCCTTCCCGTCAGGTATCAACTTTTCTAATGCTTGCAAATATCTTGTAGATACCTCTTCATCTATATGGGGTTTGGCCCTAACCCCACCCCCTGGTGCAGGTTGGCCCAACCAAAATGTAGAGTAGTATTTTGGCATAAGGATATACGCCAAGCAATGTAGTGGAACATTAAGTTTATCCCACCGTATACACACACAATAGTGAATCAGTTTGTACAAGTTGGGATCATTGTTATGAAAAATATCTTTTATTTGCCCTAACATGGGTATCCATCTGCTCATACACCTTGCTAATCACTGGTTTATATGTATTTGCAAACTGAATCATGTGATAAATGAGCTTGGTGAAATCCAATACTTGCCTCACATGTGCCCAAAACATACCATCAAGAGCGGCCACCTCCACCTGTTCAAAACCTTGCTTGTCAGCTGCATTTGTGGCCATTTCCTTTAATACCTGCCAGTGTGGACTTGATACCATGCTAGACAATGACTCTCTTACCTTCAAAAGGCGCTTGAAGGTGAGGTAATAGCTACAAAATCTAGTCCTCACAATCTTCAACAACTCCAATCTTGAGTGACTGCGGAAAAGGCTATGGGTATTGCTATGATTTGTAATAAATTTTATCATTTGTTTGCCTTTCTTGTACAAATCACCAATCCATTTGTATTGTTCATTTTTGTTCTTAACAATATCATGCATCAAAAGGTTCATTGTGTGAACCAAATTCCCAGACCAAAATATATTGGGGTATTTATCCTCAATAATTGCTCCCGCTGCCTTACAATTAGGAGCATTATCAATGATGAATTGGATGACATTGTATGGCCCAATACGGTCAATTGTTTCAAGTAATGGTTCTGCAATGTTGATGGCGGTCTTGAACTTGTCTGAGTAATCATATGCTGAAAGAAAGATGGCACCACTAACAGACATAGCAAGAACATTTATCAATGGCTTGCCTTTTACATTTGTCCATCCATTAGATACAATGGACACCCCATGGTCAGTCTAAAAACTTGTCATTCTATTCAAAGAATGTGATATTTTTGCTTTTTCATGATCAAGTCCAACGGTTCTTGCCTTGTCATACCTAGGGCTCTTGTATCTTTTAGGGGCATCATTTATGGCAGAAACCATTTCATGCCAATAAGGTGAGCGAAGAACATTGAATGGTATCCCTCATGCATAGAGAAACCTATAAAATTTTGAATCCACATCATTCTTACACCCTTCATCGAGGAAATCTGATATGGTTCTACGCCTTAAACCTGGTGACCCTGTGCCTCCATGTCCACTGCCTTGGGAGGATGCTGAAGGAGTTCTTTGTGCATGTGATTGTGAGCATGGTTCAAGGAAACCCTTTGATTTTTTAGATTTGTATTGGGCTTCCTCCTCTTCCCTTATATATTTGGCTCTATCTGCTGCTGATACACCTGTACAAGTTTTGATTCCTATTTGTTTATCTCCATCCCATGGCATTTTCCCACAGAGGTGTTTTCTGGCATGGGTGTATGAACTTGTGTAATTATTGTTGCGTTGGGGGCAATAAAATTTAGTGGTTCCACCCCCTTTCCCTACTTTAGGCTTGTTAGCATATTTCCAAAATGGGGTTTGGTTTTGTTTAGTTTTTTGAGCTGACTCATGTTCACTATCCTCCAGCGCCTCCTCACCGGGTTTTCATCAAATCCATTATGTCCCCCTTCTTCATTTTCAATTTCAACCCTCATTTTTCTACTCTCTAGCACCATAATAACCAAAAAAGGAACCAAGAAGAAGAAAATGCCAAGAAATATATCCATGATGTTTGAAATTTGAAGTTTTGAATCTGCAAAATTTAAAAAAATGGAATGGGAAATAGAGAAAAATTTATTTATTTATTTAAGAATAAACATTAAAAAAAAATTGCTACACTCTATTCAATATTGTAGAGCCTACCTCTTTGGCGTCCAATCTCCCTTGCTCCTTTCTTTTTCTTGCTCTCTCTCTCTCCTTGCTTCTCACTCTCTCCTTGCTCTCTCTCACTCTCTCCTTGCTTCTCACTTTCACCCTCTCTCAATCTCCCTCTCCCAATCTCAATCTCACTCACTCTCACAATGATGAAATGAAATGAAATGAGAGAGGGTCTATTTAATCTTCTCTCCCTTCCTCCCTCCCAAATTTTCCACAATATTTTTTTTCTCACCCTCTCAATCTCCCTCTCTCACTCTCACTCTCACAATGATGAAATGAAATGAGGGAGGGTCTATTTAACCCTCCCTCCCTCCCTCACTCACAAATTTTCCACATTTTTTTTTATCGCCATTTTTATTTTTATTTATTTTTTTTCGTGCGTTTCGCTCTCGTCAGTCGCTCACGTAGCTTTGGGAGTGATTTTTATAGCCCGGGAGCGGTCGGGAGCGATCGCTCCCTGACCGCTCTCGGGTTATAAAAATCGCTCCCGGAGCGACGCTCCCTACTTCGCTCCGGAAATAGGCAAGGAGCGCAGATTTTTTTACAGGAGCACGCTCTTGACCCGCTCTCGTGTCACTCTCGCCCGGAGCGTGGATTGGGAGCGGGATCGAGGGGGTGGGGGGGGGGCAGTGCTCCCCTGCAACACTGCACTGCCCCAAAAGTGAAAAAAGTACACACCCGTTCTTCCCAAGTTTCTTTAGGTCTTTTCCATCGACCTGTTTCACACCGTAGTTGATGCGAGTTAGTTCTTAATTGAGCAATAAGAATCTTTGCTCTTCATGGAATGCTAGCTCCAATGTACTCTTTTTGTTGGAGATCACAAGTGGGGTTGAATTCTTGAACGTAGTAATTCTTTTTGCAGTTGTCTATAATGCGACTTTTTGAAAGCTTTTCCGGTGGCTTTTTCCACCGGTAGCATTTATTGGAATCGCAGGTTTGATAGCTAGTTTCTGCACAATCAAAGTGTCCTAGGGATTTTTCAGGGTGCTGAATCCAAATATGTAGTTAAAAAACCATTTTAATTGCAACAAATCAAGATTTAACTTCAATTTCTTCCGCTGGATTCCGTCACCGGAATCTCCACAAAGTCGCATTATAGACAACTCCATTCTTTTTTCTACCCAACTCTTTTTCACATATATGCTTACCAAACTTCTCCATAATAAAACTCTTTAAATCCTTGCTATATGTGGGACATGCATTGAGGTAAATATTCCAGTTTTGCATCCAGTTACTGTTTTGTCTCATCCATGATTTTTTTCTTTCACTCATTCCTTCATTGAAGATAACTTTAGGCCATCTATCTTCTCCCATTTTCTCAATTTTTTGTAGATACCTTATGAGACGCACCATAGCAATTGTTTCGATGGAAGTTGCTCTTGTTTCACTCAACATTACCTCATAAAAAACTGAACTTTCTATTTTAAACTTGCTCATGATAAAACGTTTTTGGATTTTCTCAACTTGCTTCCATTTTGAGACAGGGATGTTGCTAGCCCACACTTCACATCCATATAATATCACTGGACAAACTAGGAGCCCAAAAATGACTTTAATTGTATTCCAATCCCATAACTTTGTGTCTCTACATCTCTTTTGAAGAGCATATAGTGCTTTCCACCCTCCTAAAATTCTCTTCTTTCTGCAATGCTCCCAATTAAGCTTGTTGTTGAAATCAATCCCGAGGTACTTGTATTCATTTACTTCTTCAAGAATGTTGCTTTCAAAGAAGAACCTATGTTGGCTCTGCTTCTTTTTATTTGAGAAAATCATTATTTTTGGTCTTGCTGGTATTGAATTGCATCCCCACTTCTTTATAAAAATACTCAAGGGCATATAGGTGCATCTGCAATCCCCGGCCGATTTAGCAATCAATACAAGGTCATCAACATATAAAAGAAGCTTTATCATAAACTCCCCCAACCGAACACCATCCCGAACTTGCAGATTTAGCCAATCTTCAAATTTATCAAGATATAAATAAAAAAGAGTAGGGGATAAAGGGCAGCCTTGCTTAACTCCGATGTCACTTCTAAAGTTTTCTGAAATGCCTGCCAAAGTTCTAATTTTGACTTTCACCTCTTCATAGAGCCTATGGACAACAACTCTATAATGCAAAGGATTTTCAAGTTCTTCCATTCTACTCAACCTATTTCTAGGGACCGTGTCAAATGCCTTTTTGAAGTCAACAAAGCAACAAAATACTTCTTCTTTTCCCTCCCAAACCTTTTCAATAATGTGTCTCAACGTGATACCATGATCTACTGTAGAATGCTTCATCCTAAAACTTGCTTGCCCTTTTTCCCTCTTTTTTTTGACTTGCGTCCACTTACTGATTCTATTTTCTAGCATGCGGCTGAAGAGCTTTGCAAACAAAGGATTGGTCATAATGGTTCTATAGTTGGAAGGATTATTAATGTCTCCACTTTTAAAAAGGAGTATTGCTAGACTAGTTGTCTAATCCCTTGGGAATCCTTGTTGAACAACCTTGTTGAATATTTCCATGATGTATGGTGCAAGAATGTTCATTCCCAACTTCAGATAATTTGCTTGAAATTCAACCAAGTCCTTTGTCTTTCCTATTTTCAACTTCTTAATTCTTGTCTCTACTTCCTGTAATGTGAAAAGCTTTGTAGTTGTGTTGATCCTGGGAGGAGGCTCCTTTGATTTTTTCTTATAAGGTTGTTTTACATAATGAAACCATTGATTGACTGTAATATTATTTTCAATTTGATTCTTCCTTTGTTGAAATTCTTGCAAAAAAGGCTTTGGGTTATTCTTGCCTAGATATATTAACTCTTCTCACATTGTTCGCATGAACTCATATTTTTTCCTTTTTAAAATCTGCTTATATAACTTTACAGTCATCTTCTCCTCGCCTGCCTTTTTCAAGGTTTTCTTTTCCATTTTGCATTCCTCATCAAACCAAGCATTTACCGGAAAACAATTTGATTCATATTTCCTATTTTTGCTCTTTTGCACTTCTCAAGTGCACTCTGAATTATATTTGTTAACTCATAACTATTGAGACTTTGGGAACCCCTCTTCCCCTTCTGAATTGATTTCTCCAACATTGTTCTCCAACATTGTTTTGAAGATAGTGCAATTTTCTTGTGTTAGAAGAACTCTGCCCATTGATATCGATTGCCCCTTGAAAAGATTTGCAAGATAAACAACTTGATTTTCAGATTCTAAATAGTCACCTCTTTTGGGTGAGCTGTGTATTTCTACCATTTGTATTTGAAATGAAGTTATACTTGCTTTTGCTTCAGGAAAATTTTAATTTCCATTGCATCTTAGTTAAATAGAAGCCATCCATTAATTCTGGATTTTCAACATGTTAGTACCTGCATCTCACATGTATTGCCTATTGTACTGTGCATGCTATGCTAGATTGTACCCTTTACATTCAGTGGCTTTATTGGACTTTTGCAACTCGTTGAATTTCAGCTTTAATTTGTTTTTCACCAGTTCTATATTTCATGGAACAAAGCTGAAATGGTGTACGTATTCATATATGCAGGAGTCATATATGCTCATCGAAATGAAGATGTTGTGAATTTCGGGGCACAACATTTGGAAGGACCCATTGGAGATGCAAATTTAAACCATAACAGAGTAGAGGGTGGACATCTGTCTGAGAGAAAGCATTCAAAAAATTTATCCCAAAAAGTTAACCTCAAGCCAAGCTACAGCAAACTTCATTCTGATGTAGCCAATCAGAAAGTAAAGGAAAAGACAAAAGTGGTTAGCACGAAAATTGGAGGAACATCTAGAGAAAAACACGATAAGACGAAGCTATATAATCTCCTGGCTCAGTTCACAGGCATGGCAGAACTTGATTTTAGCAAATGGTTACTTTCAGCTTCACCGTCTGAGAGGGAAAAGCTGCTTGCAGATTACAAAATGTGGATTCAAAGCAGTAAGCACTGAATTATGGTTGCAGGTATCCAGCCAGTAAAATTTGCAGTGCTTTAAGCCCAGACAAATGCTGGAAGAAAAATGAGAACTCGGGACGAAGTTCTTATGTGTTTGTATCGCGTTTTGCTTAGAGTTTTCTTAAATGTGGATGGTTGAAGGAATACTGCAACACGTAGCCAAAGCTATTTTCATGTCCGATTTCAGAAGGAAGGTTCTGTAGTTGCTTATTCCCCGGCCTTTGTTGTATATTATAATGTAATTTACCTTGTAATAAAATGCCTTGTTATGTCGAAAGAAGAAAATGGCATTTGAACGCCTTGTTCTGCCCAAACAACTAATCAAAATGGGGGCAACACAATGTCATCATACAGGTTTGCTCATCAAGTTTGGATGCCGTTGCTGTAAAATTGTATCAATATGGTTACACGAAACTTCAGCTACAAAGCTTGTATAGTCAGCCACGCAGAACAGAACTAGAACAAGATCCAAACAATATTTGTAGAGTATGGATGGCTGTATTGCACCATTTATTGGTGCCAGTGAAAAATTTTAAGATGAAATTCATGTTTTTCTTTATGATGTACAGATGCTAAAACATGAAAGTGGTAGCAATTATTTTGCTTTTCACAAAATGTCATAAATTACGATGTCTCAATTTTTGGTTTTATGGATATGACAGATTCTTTTTGGTTATTGTTTGTGGTCGTTAGTACAACAGAGGCGATGCTTACGCTGGTTCATGTTTGCAGTTAGGGAACTACATTCATTCTTTACGAACAAATAAATTTCAGCTGCAAAAATCCTTTTTGTCTGTAATGGTTCAAATTTCTTTATGGTTCATCTCCATAAAGAAAGAAAGCACAACACGCTATAAAATCCATTCCGAAGTGATATCACCTTAATTGGTGCTGGGCTATATTTTGAAGCCACATTGTATTTTCTCTTTTAACCTATTGTGTTGTTCACAGATAATAGCATATGTTGTTTTTCCACTGTTAAAAATATTTAGGGTCGTGATTAGGATGATCTAATTATGGTAAAGGCGTGTGTTGTGGCATGGAAGCTTTATTCAGGTGCTTACGAACTTCATCCAACGCAGGTTGTTTCGCAATTCCACCTCACATGGCTACACCGGGATGACTGGGTTGCATAGGCGCCGGGATGACTGGGTTGCATAGGCGTTCGGAGATGTTAGCAGATGATGATGGGAGCCCCGCCATGTTGGCCTGCGTCCACCTTCAGAGGCTCATGTCCATTTCGACATGATCTACATTTTATCTGAACCATCTGAAAATTGAGACATGAATTTTCAGACAGGAACTGTGCCATGTTGAAGATTGATATCATCGACACGTGTTAGATAGACGTTTACAGAATATGATTTTTTTGAGAATGAATTAAAATATTTTAATTTGAACAAATATAACATTTGGAATAAGTTTAGTTTATACTAGGCTTAATTTATATAATATTCTTGGATTATTATTTTTTTTCTGACTCGGGATTTTTACATTATACTTTGTAACAACATGACGTTCACCGATTTTTACATTATACTTTATAACATGACGTTGACCTATTGGGGTGCCTTTTTTACATTATATTTTATAACGTGACGTTCACCTATTGAGCTGCCCCTGCCCTTGTAGATATAATTTTATATTATAATGTTTTTTTCTGTTTTTTCTCCTCATATGTTTAGTTGATAAATTGACTTTAGATTGAGTTAAAAATATTTTTGTTCGGTGAAGAGTTTGTTTTTATTAAAATATAAGGAAGTATGAAAGGATTCAAAATTTGTTTCTTTATGGACCATTAAAAAGGTATTTCAAGCGGTGTGAGTTTTTTTGGTTGGTTAAGAATTTGTTTTTATTAAAATATAAAGAATTTAGAAAATTTGTTTTTTTATGAACGACTAGAAAGGTATTTCAAGTGGTGTGAGTTTTTGAGTAATAATGCAGAGCAACTTGCATTTCCAAATATCAGTCAATAATAGCTGTCTTCACTGTTGATTGACAACAAAAGCAAATATATTTTCCCACTTAAAAAAAGTTAGTTTATACAAATGTATGTAAATATTTATATCATCTCAATGATTTTTTTGAGAGGTAAAAACTAGGTAGATACCTTTATTCAGCAAAGTCTTTAAATAAGATTGACGAGTTGCCCAAAAGATGGATCTATTTTGTTAACCACTAGTAGAATCTTTAAATTTAAACAACTAAAGCTAAAGTTCAAACTGAAATCCTATAACTTTTCCATATATATTCAATGCATATAATAATGGCTTACAAGAAGTATAAAATGGTTTGTGTTACTATGACTTTATACTTGTTACACATACATTACAACTCAATATAAATATAAAATATTTGAGGGAGATAACTTATAAGAAGTTTTAATTGCAATTGAAAAATTACTTTATTGTTCCATTTTTAGTGCAAATATAAATATAAAACATATGAAGGAGAACATTTATAAAACATATGAGGGAGAACATTTATAAATGTTTTAATTGCAATCTCATTATTTTATTATGGTTAATATATGGCCAATGATACATGATATTGATTATGATTATATTTGATGAAGAATATATATTTTATAATTTATAAAAAATTAATAAATGATTATAATAATTATTAAGTACTTTCTAAATATTATAATACCATCTTTTTTGTTATCATAGAATTAAAGAAACATTATAATAACATGATTATGGTTTGTTATAATCATTAATGTTTTTTCTTCATCAACATAGCAATTAAAACATCTTATAACATCTTATAAATGTTCTCTCTAAAATGTTTTACTTTTATACTCCATGCTAATTTATATGCACCCAACACACCAAAGATGAAGATAAATAAAGGGATTGTAAGATGAGGTTTTATATCCAATGCATGAGTTTGTGGTTTTCTTTCAACAATTTTATTTAAATATTGTTATGTGGTGGTGTTTCTTGCTTTCATCATTGCAATTGATAATGTGATTCGTCATCCTTTTTGTGAATGGATAACTTTTACAAAAATGTGGTTGGGTATGTTCTTATCACTCTTGCAAATTAATATTTTTATTTTCAGTGAGATGAATAATTTCCTCTGGCCATTTTAGTGATCATATATGACAGAAACAAAAATTATTTTTACATTGAAGACATGGTACGTGTGATTAATTTTGCATTACATTTACATCCATGTACCTCCTGTGTTCACCAATATTTGCCACCTTTGGATGGATATGTATGCAAGTGTTTATTAGACATGAGTCGCACACTCACACAACCTAGTCGACAATGGATCGAGGTGGTTGCACCTTGTTTCTTGTGTGTGTGGGGGCAGAGAGAGAGAGAGAGAGAGGGAGAACATTTAAATTGTTGCTACATTAACTAGATTCTACAATAGTCTCTTTGAGATAGATTTTAGGACGAGCATTATAAAGAGTTCTGTACCTAGAACAAAGTTATGTTTTTAATAAATGATTGGCTTTTTTTGTTATAAATATTAAGTATGCCATTTTTGTTGTTTTGTGTAGTTTTCCACACATAGACATCTGACATAGTCTCTTTGAGATAGATTTTAAGATGAGCATTATAAAGAGTTCTGCACCTAGAACAAAGTTATGTTTTTAATAAATGATTGGCTTTTTTTGTGATAAATATTAAGTATGCCATTTTTGTTGTTTTGTGTAGTTATCCACACATAGACATCTGACAGGTTAAGGTTGAGCATAGGCATTTGGTAGGTTTGCTGCAACCACTTCCGATTCTAGAATGGAATTGCGAAACCATTACCATGTACTTTGTTACAGGTTTGTTGAAGATCATGACTCTAGTGCGATGCCATAATGGTGGTAGTGGACAATCTGGTCTAAGCAACTCATTTCATTCTAATGAAATCAGCTCACAAGGCACTTGATATTGCTAAGATCTTCATGAAGTAACTTTTTTTACTACATTGTATGCTGAAGGTGGTTGTGTCCAATTGAGATGCTAAGTACACATCAATATTTGTAAAGCATTATTTGAAGGAAATGGAACAAAATTAATCGAGATGCTAGGTTCATATGAAGATTTTGGAAAGCATTATTTGAAGGAATTGGAACACAATTATCATTCAATACTGCTTTTCATCCTCAAATGGATGGGTAGATAATGTTAAAATTGGCAACTAGGGCCAAACTCCATGTGGGTCATCTTATTAACGGCAACTGATATTTTTCTTGGATCCCTCTCATCGAGAGATGTAGGATTGATCTAAAGATCATCTGATTCCGATAAGTATTCATGGAGATATGAATTTATTTGTGTTATAGGACAATTCGTCAAGGTTGGCCAACAACTAAACTGCCCCCACTTGTGCTCCACGTTTTGGTATAAATACAAGTGCCTTGCAAGTCATTTGAACACACAACTCACTTGAGATTTCTTCTTCTCCACTTGTTTTGGGTTTTAGTGGAAAGAAGAATCTCTAAGGGAAAAACGTAGTCCTAGAGGATGATGCCCTAGCCGCAGAAGGTGGTCTAGTTGCAATCCAAGAAGGGAGATCTAGCACGGTGAAGGAGGCCCAACATCTAACCCTAATGCAGTCCTATCATGCCCTAGCCGTAGGTGTTATTATGCCCTAGCTGAACGAAGCCATCCCTAATCCTATATGTTGTTTTGAAAGGGTTTGAGACAGCCCTTGGACGCAACAAAAAGGGATGCCCTAACTGCAGTCAAAAGAGGCTCCTAGCTGCAACAAAAGATTGATCATTGAAGGGAGATCTATCCACGTTTAGAGGAGCTTATATACACAACCTAAAGAGGCTCCTATACGCTTCCCAAACCTGCCCTAATCCGCTGCCTAAAGAAAGTCGTATTCGCAGTCTAGAGAGACCTAATCCAAGGTCATCCATCCACAGTCTAAAGACCCTATTTTGCTATCCAAAAGGAAGCCCTAGCTGCAACAAGGAAAGGACAGGACAATGTGGACATTTGAAGGCTATTTCAGGGGTCTGTTTAGAGGACAATATTATTGATTGGAGGAGGTCAAGACAAGGAAGGTTTGCTGGAAGGTACAACTACTATTTGAGGGTGACAATCCATACATTAGGGTTGAATCTGCCCTAAAGGAACAACGTGATAGCAACAACTAGAAGGAGTATTCAACATGGAGAAATAAGGTTGCTCTGAAGCTATTTCAGGAAGACAGTGAGGCTATTTAGGAGGGCAGAATTAGGGGAGCTTAGGATCAGATCCTTGGAGGTATCATTGGAGGATTAAGGATCATATTTGTGCTGCCTAGAAGCTACAGGATGACTGTGTGTCAGGTCGCAGGCCATGACACCACAGTCAAGGATTTGATGACCATTAGATAGGACTGTCTTGACATAATGAAGGCTGCCCTATCTGCTGTTAATGCAACAAATAGATAATGATGGGCATCATGATGAAGTGTAGTCAGCATTGATAAATAAATGCTACAATGAGATGCAGCATGATGGGCATAGTGAGGTTCAGTATGAGGCAACGCTGGTGGGTGTAGTATGATGATAAGGTACAACTTGATGATGCAACAGTATGATGGTAGGATGGTAATGAGGTCCAACATGATGATTGATTGCAACACAATGAGGAGCAGCATGGTGATGGAGTCACCTTGGATCAGTGGAAACAATATGCCTTCTACTCAGCTCAGATCAACTACCTCATTTGCTATCTTTGTAGAGAAGATCTCTGCTCTTATTTAGATAAGTCAATATGTTGACTTCTGATGTATATGTACTATCTCTCTCTTTGCTGAACTATTGAAGAACATATAAGAAGAATTGATCAAGGGTTTCCCCACATTGGCGTTTGTCCTTGGCTAGCGCCACATATTGTGTCCTCGTGTCTTGGCTTGTCTTTTGCGATTTATATTTATGTTCTATCTATAGTTTACTTTAATGCTGATGTGATTGCTAATATGGAAAAGCTATTGAGATAACTGTGAAAATTGAAATAAATTGCTTTAGCATAGAACATACCTAAATTTAACATGGTATTGGAGCTGAGGTGAAGACGATGCCTAAAGCAAGAGTGAAAGAGCAATCACCGAAGACAATTGGGAAAGGATAAAAGGATCAATGGGTTCCTCATCCCTCTTCAAATTCACCGAGGGTGAAATCGAAGCAGAGAATATTATTAGAATGGCGCAACGAAATATGGCCTACCTAAAGATCACTTCATTGGGAAGACTAGATCTCAAGGTGGAAGGAAAGGCAGATAACTAGTTCAACCATTATGTGAAGGAGTGTCCGAATGGCAGGGACACGTCACTTGATGATGATAACAATAATTCCACGAACATCTTCAATGGTCAAAGGAATGACAGGTAATGCGGTTCATCAAGGAAACAACCGACTCTTCAGAGAAAGCAAGGAACACCAGGTATGAAGAATCAAATGTTGTTTCTGATAAGATAAAGAAGCGTTATCTTGTATTGGCCCTCTCCTTCAGATTCTTTGGGAATTTGGCTTATCAATTATAGTGCTTCAAGGCACTTCATTAGATAGAAGGGTGCTCTCTCTAATTTTGTAGAGATGGAAACAATTGTGGGATTATACTTGAAGCCGATGCCACCTATCCCAGAAAGGGTGTAGGGAATGTTACCCCTCAATTGAATGAGGGTAACTCGATTCATTTACAAAATCTCTTTTATGTACGTGATCACAAGAAGAACCTGGTGTCCATTTCGGCAATGTAAGTCAAAGGTTACAGGGTGGCATTCATCGATGGAAAGGTACGTGTTTGAAAGTGAAAATTTCAAAGATGCTTTTACTGATGGGTTCACGATTGGCAATTTGTGCCAAGTTGCAGGATGGTCCATTGGGGATCATGACAAATCTCATCTATAACACCTGAGATCTACTTTATGAGGCCCTAACTGATGTGAGTCAGATGGTGACTTGAATACCTGAATTCAAGAAGAGCATGAAGGTACATGTCTGAGATGTACCGAAGGAAAATATTACAAGGGGACCATTCCCCTCATGTAGCAGGTCCACAGGTTTGGAACAACTCGAGGGGTTTGAGATTCATGATTGGGAATCTCATGTATACAGATGGAAGAAAGCCCTCTATGGCTTGAAGTAAAACACCCCAGGCCTAATATGAGAGGATTGATAGCTGTATGATGAAGCTGAGATTCACTAAAAGTGAAGCCGATCCAAACCATTGTTTGAAGGTTGTGGATGATAGACCTCTCATACCGGCACCTTCTGAGAAACGACCTATTTCAGATAGGTGCAGACCCTCTCACTTGCAAAAGTAAGAGGGAGTTGGATTCTAGATATGGGATGGTAAACTGCAAGCCCATGACTACCTTGAGGATCTTAACTGTCAGAAGTTATATGGTGGTGATGCCGGACCAGATTTGGGAAATGCCTCTGAGTTTCATAAACTCATATGCATTTATGTTCTTGGTGAACTTCTGTCCGTATATATGCTTTGCAGCTAGCATGGTAAGCTCATATTTGGCTGAGCCTCACTAGATTGGTGCCAAGAATCTTCTGAGATATCTTCAGGGCACAATCTCTCATGGATTGAGATACACTGCCAGAAATATCAAGCTACATGATTATTCAAATGCTGACTAGGCAGGTTGTAGTGCCCACCCTAGTTTCCTGACTCTAATATGACATTATCTTGCATACTTTAGTCTATGAGTAACTCAGGCTGAGGATCCAGAAACGTGACTCTATTATCAGCGAAGGTGATGGTTATGTATGTTCTCTATTAATATTATGATTACGATATAATTAATGGTTATGTGTATTCTCTATTGATATCATGATGGTGATAGTAGTAAAGAATAGACATGTTTCTATTGATGTTATAATGATGATAGCCTTGATCTATATGTATGGTTCCATTAAGGTCATGATGATGCTAGCCATGATGGAGGTATCCCCTATGTTAGCTACTTACATTAGTTCTGGCTCACAATGAACGATGATGTGAATGACCAGGTGATGGTAATTAATGCTATTAGGACAATGACTAACACTGAAAAACCTGGTTACTGATTATTATTGAGTATGGAAGGAAAACCACCAGAGGCACTCGCACATGACGAGTTGATGACACCTGGTTTGATGAAAATTTATATTATTTTATCTTTGAAATTCTAATCGATTTTGAAAACTGCTATATATGGTTATCTATATTCTGATGATATGTTAATGGTTGCAGGCACAGATGATTTGCTTGGCCGAATGACTCACATATGGGTGATGGGGTTGTGCAAGTGGATGGAACTAC
>APFE030576428.1:163556-177401 GCA_000404065.3 Pinus taeda | reverse complement strand
TATATATAGTTTAGCTGGGTCATTTCACTGTTTGGGTCGTTACACAGGTAATGTGGAGGATCGCTAGAGCACTTCTTAGTGTTGGTTCTCTCTGGATTTTGCTTCGATATCATGGATGAGCAGGAAACATAAGTCGGTTGCTATAAGCACCACCAAGACCAAATACATATCTACGAGTATAATCTCGTGTGAAGTTGCCTGGTTGTGGAAGCTCATCAGTGAGATGTTGGTACACATGATGAATACCACTGTGATCCTTTGTGACAACCAGGGGGGATTCAATTATTGAGGAATCCCGTATTCGATGATTGCTCCAGCAGATAGACATCAGATACTACCTTATGTGGGATATGGTAAGTCGATGAATGAGGAGGCTCCATTGCATTGAGACTGATGTACAGGTCGCAGACACTTTGTCAAAGCCCCCGGGAAAGGTCAAATTTGTGATTTTCCTGAACGACTTGGAGTCGTAGAGATACCTTCGTATAAGGTTCCTACATGTTGCATGCACTGAGCCCCGGGAGCTCTGGGGGGCTTGGGGTACTTACTGGAGCGACATAAGACCACAGGGCGACTCACCCTCCCTTGGTGGTGCGCTATGTACAGGGTGACAGGTTCAACCTTTCCCTGTGATACCTCGTGGCGACTATGGAACATGATGATTAGTTCTCTTGTGGGCTGGGATGATTAGTTCTCCCGTGGCAACTAAGGAACATGATGATTACTTCTCCTGTGGGTCGGGATGATTAGTTCTCTCGTGGCGACTGTGAGCCAGGATGATTAGTTCTCTTATGGGCCAGGATGATTAGTTCTCCCATCGAGGCATCCTGCCCATGCAGTCTGGGACTCATGGGAAGTACCTCTCATCTGATCAATGAGCAAGGAAATGGGGTTAGGGACCATAGTAGTACTATCGATGGACGCATCGTTGTATCTACCGTACTCCCTATGCTAGGATGACCTCCATTGATCTGAGATCAATGAAACTGATCTAGGATCAGTGTGAGTGTTTTGAGACACTCTCTTATGATATTGATATGGGATCAATAAAACTGAGTTCGGGTCAGTAAGAGTGATATGACACTCTCTTCAGATGAAGCTGACTTCGGGTCAGTAGAGAATGGTATGAGGCATTCTCGATCAATTCTTCTTCTTCATGGTTCAACATAACAAAGCAGAGCAGTGCAGGGGATTGATGGTAGAGATAGTACAGTCGGACATATGGATTAGCGGATGGAGTTCTCCCTAGTTGAGAGGGAGTGTTAAAATTGGCAACTAAGGCAAAACTCCATGTGAGTCATCTTTTTAACGGTAGCTGATATTTCTCTTAGATCCCTCTCATCGGGAGGTGTAGGATTGATCTAAAGATCATTCGATTCCGATAAGTATTCATGGAGATATGAATTTATTTGTGTTATGGGACAATTCGTCAAGGTCGGCTAGCAACTAAACTGCCCCCACTTGTGCTCCACGTTTTGGTATAAATACAAGTGCCTTGCAAGTCATTTGAACACACAAATCTCTTAAGATTTCTTCTTCTCCACTTGTTTTGGGTTTTAGTGGAAAGAAGAATCTTTACGGGAAAAACACAGTCCTAGAGGATGATGCCCTAGCCACAGAAGGTGGTCTAGCTACAATCCAAGAAGGGATATCTAGCACGGTGAAGGAGGCCTAACATTTGACCCTAATGTAGTCCTATCATGCCCTAGCCGCAGGTGTTATCATGCCCTAGCTAAACGAAGCCATGCCCTAATCCTATATGTTGTTTTGAAAGGGTTTGAGACAGTGCTTGGACGCAACAAAAAGGGATGCCCTAACCGCAGTCAAAAGAGGCTCCTAGCCGCAATGAAAGACAAATCATTGAAGGGAGATATATCCACGTTTAGAGGAGTTTATATACGCAACCTAAAGAGGCTCCTATACGCTACCCAAACCTGCCCTAGTTTGTTGCCTAAAGAAAGCCCTATTCACAGTCTAGAGAGACCTAATCCAAGGTCATCCATCCACAGTCTAAAGACCCAATTTCACTATCCAAAAGGAAGCCTTTGCTGCAACAAGGAAAGGAATGGACAACGTGGAAATTTGAGGGCTATTTCAAGGGTCTGTTTAGAGGATAGTATGACTGATTGGAGGAGGCCGAGACAAGGAGGGTTTGCTGGAAGGTGCAACTACTGTTTGAGGGTGACAAGTCCATACATTAGGCCTGAATCTGCCCTAAAGGAACAACGTGACATCAACAACTAGAAGGAGTATTCAGTGTGGAGAAATAAGGCTGCTCTGAAGCTATTTCAGGAAGACAGTGAGGCTATTTAGGAGGGCAGACTCAGGGGAGCTTAGGATTAGATTTGTTGAGGTATCATTGGAGGATCAAGGATCATGATTGAGTGCAGCACAGTGAGGAGCAGCATGGTGATGGAGTCACCTTGGATCAGTGGAAGCAGTATGCCTTCTACTCAGCTCAGATCAACTACCTCATATGCTATCTTCGTAGAGAAGATCTCTGCTGTTATTTAGATAAGTCAATATGTTGACTTCTGATGTATATGTACTATCTCTCACTTTGCTGAACTATTGAAGAACATATAAGAAGAATTGATCAAAGGTTTCCCAACATTGGGGTTTGTCCCTAGCTAGCAACACATCTTGTGTCCTCTTGTCTTCGCTTGTCTTTTGTGATTTATATTTATGTTCTATCTATAGTTTACTTTAATGTTGATGTGATTGCTAATTTGGAAAAGGTATTGAGCTAATTGTGAAAATTGAAATAAATTGCTCTAGCATAGAACATACCTAAATTTAACAAAAGGACAAACCATATCCTAAAATATTTGATTTGCATGTACATGATGAGTAAATCAACTAAATGGGAGAATTATTTTCCATTAGTAGAGTTTGGAGACAACATTGACTATTAGGAATCACTAATTATGATTCCCTTTGAGGCACTATATGATCGTAAGTGTCATACCCTAATTAGTTGGGACCATCTAATGGACTAGATTACAATTGAACTCGACATGCTAAAGGAAATGGAACATGATGTCTTATTGGTCAAGTAAAGGTTGAAGGCAACCTAAGATCACCAAAAGAGCTATGCAGATAGAAACGAAATCCATAGGGAATTTAAAGTGGGAGATCATGTCGGTCCTTGGCTCAAACCTAAGAGAAGTTCCTTGAGCATGAGAATCTGTGCCAAGTTAGTGCCTTGTATTATGGACTAGTCGAGATTTTGGAAGGAATTGGACCCATGGCTTATAGGCTTGACTTACCTCCCAATGTTAAATCCCATGATGTATTTCATGTGTCTTTGCTTAAGAAATATGTATATGATTTTAATCACATCACTAATTGGGTTGTGATTTAGGTGGAACCCAAAGGAGAATTTCAACCTAAGACTCAATGCATACTAGATAGGAAGGAGACACTGCTCCAGAACTAAGCCATTGTGCAGTGCAACCGATGGAGCCACATAGGGACTAGAGGATGGCATGAAAGTGGCATAACCATTTTTTTTCACTATATAAAATCAATTTTCAAATGGTATAACATAGAGGATGATGTTCTTAAGGAGGGGAATGTAGCACCCTATTTTCTACCATTTTGTAATTGTAAATTATGAATTACTATCATTGACATTGCAACACATATACTTTGGTGAATTTTCAAGTTTCTGTGGACAAATGTTTAATTTTATAAAATATTTCATGAAGTAATGAAAAATCGTTGACCAAATGAGTGGAGGGTAGAGCATTAGTTTGAACCATGATGCCACTAGTTGAAATCAATGAGGGGGTTGGGAAATTATTTTTCCTATTGAAAATATAACCATAGCCAAAAACCCATTTTGCAACAATGCCAAATTTTGAATTTGAACATTCTTCCCTCCTTTTCCATTTCCTAAAAATTAGTATGATGAAGGGAGCTAGGTAGTTGGGTGGCCAACTACCCAAACTGTTGAAAAGTGTAACTAGGTTTAGTCTTCATAATGACATGTGTAATTGTGATTTTATGTAATTGATGTAAAGAAGAAAAATAAATTATTATTGTAATGCTTGTCTCATGGGTTTCATGAGCAAGGAATTTTATTTTTAGTAATGGATCCCATTGTGAGCCCTTAGGATTTGTCATAAAGTCAAATTGAGTCAATGTCATGTATGAAGGACCTTTCTTGGGCATGTTACATATTTGCATAAGTGATTAAAAGAGTCAAAAGACCCTCCAATACAAGAACACCCATATCCTAGCACGTCGGCCTTAAATAAAGTGATGAAACCTCTCCAAAAGACACGTCGACTTAGCTCACTATTAAGTCGGCTTATTATCATGGGCAACGATTATAAATAGGGCAGCTCAGCCTTATTTTAGAGATACAATTTCGGTGAAGGAGAACATGACATAAAAGAGTGTGAAGTTATCAAGGAAGGAAACCTACTAACCAACGAGGAAAGGAAGAGGAAGATAGGGCTCTTTTGGGACTGTTTCTTGGGAAAACACCTTCACACATGTGGTAGAAACTAGGGTTTTTGTAGTGGTACATATGTTGTAATAAAGGACGAGAAAAGGGTCTTCACACCATCACTCTTACTAGCCGAAACAACAAGGAACCATCCTCAAGACAAGCAAAGGAGAGACACTACAAGGAAGGCCACATCTCAGCCCATACATGTGTCTATGCAGTGATTTTAGGTAGCCGAAATTGCAGACCTGTGGAGGAAGGCCGAAATCTTTAGGGTAACTGAAAAGTGTAGTGGAAGAAGAAGTTTTGACTTGTATTGACTTGGTCAAGAAGAAGGCAGAAAAAGGAAGGATCTTGTGTCTTGGTATTAGAGTGGAAAATAGGTCAAGGGTATTGGTCTTGGTATTCATCAAATTGGAGTCTCTATAAGAAGAAGAATTTGTTCGGGTTTTTTTCTCAAGTGGGAGAGGTTTTGGCCCTGGCTAATAGCCTATATTCTGTGTCTCTTGTCTCTTTATTTTTTATGCATTGGTAGTTGTTTGATGAATAAGAACACTACAATAATCTAAGTAAAATAAGATCCTAATATAAGAAGTAAAAAACATTCACAAGCAGTTATCTAAAGAAGAGAAATCATATAATAGCTATGCCCTAGATTTCTCAACACAAACAATTGAAAATGGCCACAAATGGGTACTAGTACCCATCTCGGGTTCTGAAAGTTGACCCAGGAAATCCCCTATCAAAGCTCATAAAACATGGGTTTTCCCTTGGCTAGAGCAAGGAAATGTGAGAAGGGGGAGAATGGAGTAGTTGATTGAGTGTTGGGAGGATCTTGAAGGCCCAAATTGAAATGTGGAAGAGTTGGTAGAGAGGGAAGAATACCCATGAGTGAGAATCAAGTAAATTCATGAGTAGATTCATTCTTGTTGTTTTTTGGATGTTAGAACTGCGATCCTAGGGAATTTGAATTTCATGCCCAAATGGAGATGGAACCAACTTAGTACTATTCTTGAATTTTTGGACACGCTAAATCTTGATTTTGACCATTAATGCGGGGCAATGAAACCCAAACTAAAACTGGGAAAGTAGGGCTATGAATTTGATGTTGGTTGATTTGAAAAGCACACACTTAGAGGGGAAATTGCTGAGGGATTGCGTCGGTAGAGAAGGAACTCCCTTATGCACTAGAAACTAGTTGGGAAAGCATCTAAGCAATTCATGGATGCCCTCACTAGTGGGTAGAGGGTGACTGTCATTGTTTCATGTGAAGGAGTGTGGCTTTCACAATTGAGAAATTTCCTAGAGAACTTGAGTTATCATAGATTTTCTAGGGAGTGGTTAGTTGTAGGCAAGGCATGCTTAGCTAAGCCTATGATCAGGTGGAAAGACACACATTGTTCTCCAGTTGCAAGCAATTTGTTTAAGATAAATCTATGTAATTGTTTTAGTTTGATATCCTTCGATTGTAAATGTATTTGGTACATTGTATAATATGATGTTGCATGTTGTGTATGGTTAATTTGGTAATGATTTTTATATTATGTCTGAACAAATTGAGTCATTAAAGAGAGTTTCCGAAGAGGCCACTAGAAGCTTGAGTGCTTGGTTTGTTGACAGTTATGCATTAGAGGAATTTTGAGATCTAAAATGGGCCTCCCAAGAAAAATGTACAACCAAAATAAACTTTATAAGAAGCAATATAATTCAAGATGATGTTGTCAACCATGGGGGATGATTCACCATTTTTGGAGTAAAAAGGTAAAACTATTAAAAAATAATAAAACTACTTTTTCAACTCGTATTTTCAACTTAGTTCCCTAATGTTTTACTCAAATTTCAAGCGAGAGTACTCGTTGGATGCAAAATTTAATTCCTCATCCAAAGAGTACCCATGTTGCATACTTTCAATGGACTCTGCTACACGAAAATTGAGAAATACATGAAAAAAACGTGATTGCAATCACTTTTTTCATTTATTTCTCATTTTTTGTGTAGTAGGGTCCATCGAAAGTATGTAACACGAGTGCTCTTTGGATGAGGAATCAAATTCTGCATCCAACGCGTGTTGCTTCTTGATATTTGAGTAAACCAATACGGAGACAAGTTGAAAATACGAGTTGAAAGTCTTTTCTTTTTTCCCTCTAAAATTTGAAGATGCAATCTAATTTTATTTTATTATTTCCACTATTATTTTATAATTTCCTTAAGAGGCCCGTTTTAAACTTCAAAATTCCCTTAATGAAAATTGAAAATATCAAGTATTAAAAGAAAAATTAGTTATACTGTAGTCTTCTCAGAATTTTTAAAGCTCAAGTTTCAAGTGCTAAACTCATGCGCTTGTGGCCCCTACGCATTCTAATATGGGATTATCCTGGACCCCTAAACTTGGTGGAATATTATAGTGTTTCTCTAGGATTACCTAGTTGGGTATGGATTTAAGTGAATGGCCTAGGACATGGCATTGTTAGCTAGAATAAATGGATCTATGAGCTGCAACTTAGGTGAATTTTTCCACTAGTTATGTCTGGTCCTAGCGAGGGTTTCGAATAATTCTAGAATCCTAGAGTATCTATCTAGCTACAGTTACTTTACTATTCAAGGGGTTACCTATTTGAAAATCATACATACATATATATGAAAATGGAGGTTTGTATTTTCTTCATGGTTTAGAGACGGGTTCCATATTGATATTGAACTCCCATAAAATCCCAAGTATCATGGCAAGTGGACAGCAAAAACTTAAACAAATAAGGATAAAAAAGAATTGATAAAAATAGACCTAAATTAATTCGGGTTTGGGCTTTCTCACACACCAAATACATGAAAATGCGCCATTATATAATGATGGGATCAACAGACTTGATAGACATAACACCCTGGATGATAAGGAAAAATAAGATTTCTAAAATAACACCTTGGAACTCACATAGATCCAAAACAATCATTTCTCTATTATCTCTAAGTTCCCCCCTTAATGGAGAAAAATTGTTTACCATACCTAACAATGTTCTAATAATTAATTTCTCTAGAATGCATAACATAAAAAACAAATCCACTAGTCTAAGTCTCAGTCAGGCTTACAAATTGTAGCAAAGTGTTCATGTATTTCATTTTGGCTTTCTTTGCTACAATATATTGATGAAACTTCTTCTTGAACTTGTTGCTAAAAACTTTGATGTGTTCAATTTTCTTCTTCTTACTTCAGATCATGAACTTTAGATATCACTTCTTGCTACAATTAGAATGGTGCCAATTCATTTCATCTCCTTTTTCAAAGTGTTCACTTCCATCATTGCAAGTTTTTAAGTCTTGTTTAGTGGACCTTTGCCACATCAGTCCATATGATGAGCGCCAATATTGCAACAAGAATGTTGCAACTCCTTGGCTACCAGCTTTACTTTGTCAACCTGGGGTTTGTACAAACTTGGAGGTGACAGTGTTGTATACACAAGTAAAAGTGATGGTTCTGCCTTTTTTCACGGTTCAACTAGCGAGAGACCACTAACGTTTTCAAGCCAGACATCTATGGAGTCAAAAGAATCTTGGTTTCTGATGGAAGAAAGGGAAATTTGCTCTAAGGGAGAGATACTCTACTGCAATAATGGAAAAGATCGAAATCCAATGCTAAATCACACCATTTCTTAATTAACTGCCAAGAAACTATGCTTTGCAATAATGCTAAATTAACATGAACCAAATGCTACTATTTAAGCATGGAAGTAAGAAGCATTCAACATCACTAATGTGCAAGTAAAGGCACTGAAATAAACATGTTTTTGTATTTTTATCTTTTCATGCAAAGCCAAGTATGTAAGCTAATTTCTCTTGGTGACGTGGCAGGTGAATTAAGGATGTTGGAGGATGGTTGTAAAGGTTAGGAGATGGTTAGATGGTGTGGGAGAACCTTGGGAGGATTTTGGTGACTTCCTAGAGGTTTTCGCCAAATTCATCCTCAAAATAGGCCATTTTAGGAAAACCTATAGGATGTACTAGAAACCTACACGATTCCCTGTAAACTTACAGGATACAGTTGAGAGAGAAATAGAAGGTGTTGGAGGTTATGTAAGGCTTAGGGAAGGTGGTATATGGGTGGAATGAAGTGAGGGAAGCTCTAGGATCACTCAGAAGTTGACAACAAAGATAAATGATGGTTGGATTCACTCAATGTGTTTGGAATAATTTCTATGAAAAATGATGAAAACTAGTGAAGGCAATGGTGAAAACAAGGAATGACTATGGGGGATGGAGTGGAAGGTGGTTGTTGGCTATGAAGTCTTTATCTCCTCCTGAAGCACTTTCTCTACATAAAACATGTATAATTCCCAAAAATCTATGTAAACAAGAAGCATTCTCATAAGCTAGAAAAGAAGAATTAATGAACTAACTGCCTACATGATGCATGAGGAAAGTTGCTGAAAGGAATGAAAACATGGATGAGATCTACTGCAAGAGTGAAGATAGAAGAGATGGCAATGAAATCCTACTTTGCAAAACTGATCAAATGCTAACTTAAATACAGTAAACTCTAAAGCTTATGCAAGAAATAGAAATCTGTGTTTTTGGGGTTGCATAAGGGTCTCTTCCTCAAATCACGATCCCAAAGGGAGGAAATGAGGCCAAGACACCCACTGACAACCTTGTGGTACTCCTTTTATCCCTACTAACTTGGTAATCAAGTAAGGCACAAATGGAAGCAAACTAATAAACAACCAATCCAATCTACACTACTAGCAGTGAAAACACATCTAAAGGCAAATTAACAACGAAGTTATGAGACTAATCTAAACATATAGATATAAGAAAGGGGAACCTTGGCTGCTAGGGTTAGGCCCTAACCCAAGAGCTTCGGCCCTATGAGTTAACTCAGTGCTGGCTCAAAACAACACTAATTCTTATTACCAAAACATAAAATTACATCATTAAAACTTTCATAAGGCTGTAGCTCGAAAATAGATTAGAGTTTTACAACAAAAATTTGAATCCTAATGAGGCTCTAGGCCTCTCTACCTATACAACGAATTCCTTAAAATTAGGGAGGGTTAGCTCCCAAACTCAAGATAAACTAACTCTTTGTCTCTCACTTGCTCGACTGCCCTCTAATCCTCATGGCTTGGCTGCTTGCACTCCGCGCTAGTGTGATGGATGGAGGAATATTCGAATGGGGGAGAAGTAAATGAGGAGGATTTACCTCTTACAATCCCTCTCCCTTGTCCATTTGAGTTTTAACCTTAGTATTTGCCAAAATTCCTTGATTTTCTCCTTCAATCCTTCTTTCAATGCATATTAGTCCACTTGGCATAATATCCAACTCTAACTCATCTCATAAACAAAATATAATAAAAAACATATAATAAGTTGTGAGAAAAGTTGGTTTGACTAAGCTGGGAGGTGGATTAACTCCCATATAATTACCCAATGATGAGGCTCATCATCACCCCCCTACTGAAAGTGTTTCTCATCCTTCATAGCTCTAGTGGCCTCCCTAACATCCCATGCCTCTGCTGTGGTTTCTTCTTCTTGTTCATAGAAGTCTGCTTTCCTTTCTACATCCTCCCACTGCCTTTTTTCTTCTTCTTCCTTCCTTCCTTCTAGCATTTCTAAGAGTAGTGGTGGACTGAGTTTCAGACCAATCCAATTGACTTTCAGCATTTGCATAGATTTCTTGTACACGATTTTCCTGTTTAGTGCTTCTCTCAATATTTGAGGAGAGTGGTACTCTCTTATCTTTAAGATGTATGGCAATGTGTTCCATCTCCTCAGGTTTGCATGTATGCTATCATCCCCTAACAGCCTGAACATTTCCTCGAAATGTGAAATTTCTTGCTCTTGGGCAACAAGATACCTAGGTGCAAGATGAGGATAATTTGCAATAAAATTATGGGTACTGATGAGGGCCATGGGATCTGACTGTTCAAATCTGATCATTATAGGTTCAGTTTTCTCTCTTTCCAATATCTTCTTCATCTCTGCAGCCTTTGATTCCTCATGGTTCATCCATGATGCCAAAGCCATCAACTGTAAATCTCATAGTTTGGCATTAGGGTCCCATACGTTCATGTCTGTTAAGGCCACGTTGTGGAAATAAAACTCAGACATCTTGGCCCTATCTTCTAGTGTGCCCTAATCACAAAGATCAATGAACTTCTTGTAGTCCTGAAATGGCATGGTGCCTCTCTGTGCTAGGGTCTTGATATGGAACCACAACTACTGTTCCTTGAGGTATAAGGCATAGGACTTAGCTGGCATCCTACACTGGATTACTTCTAAAGAGAGAATGGCCATACATGCCAATTGATTCTCTCTTTCTTGCAGTCAACCATGCATTTTATGTTTCTTGTTGATTTTTCATTATGGCCTCTTTGTCTCTCAAGCTACTTAGCTCTCTACCCATCTCCTTGAGCTTCTCCTCCATGTGCCCAATTTCTTCAACCCCTTGGATTTGGAAATCCGCATCCATCTGTGAGTTCTGGCTCTCTCCTTCTCAAGCTCAGAGAATAGTGGAATAATAAATTTTTGAGGAATGACCCTGCCTCCTTCAATAAACCTATAGTAGGAGTCAAGGTTAAGTTGGGGGCTAGGTTCTTTTGACTCTGGGTCCTCTTCTTTAGTTTCTTGCTGTTGGAATACCTCCTTTTCCAATTTTTGTGTCTCCTGTAGGTTTAGCAGAGTATCTTGTAGGACACCTTTTGCTTCCTATATATTTTGGTGTGTATCATGTAGGATTGCTTTTCCCTTAGAGGAGGTGGATCTAGTCATAGGCCTTCCCACATAGGTGATAGGAGACCTAGGAGAGGACATTTTCTCCTGTTGTTTAGGTGAGTCCTCAATCACAATGGGAATTTTGGTTGGTGTTTGGGGTTTCCCTTGCTTTATTCTTGTGCTTTTCCTTGTCCTGAAATATAAGGGGGTCTGTCTTTGTCTTTTGCCTTTTTTCTTGATGGGGGTGCTAAGAGTAGTGAGGGAAACTGCTGCCTCTCTCTCAGTGGGTTCTGGGGACACCGTAGGTGACTCCTCCTTGTATTCTACCCCATCTTTCCCATTGCTTTCTTCACCTATATCTAACCTTTCTTCTTCCTCTTGTAGATCCTCATCTTCTTTATCAGTTTCCTCCTTAACGTCCTCCTGTGTTTCTTCATCATCCTCCTTCTCTTTCTCCTCTTCTTCTTCATCCATATCATCTTCATCTCCTTCTATTTCTTCTTCTTCCTGCTCTACTTCTTCTTCCTCTGCTTCAGTCTCTTCCTCATCCTCTTCATTGAAAATAGGAATAACATCATATGTGAGAGCTTTGATGTGTTCCTTTGCTTGCTTGTCTCTGAAAACTGACCATTGTATAGGAATTCTGAGGTTTTGGAGGGCATCTTCTATAAGGATTCTAATTAACCCAGGGTGAGCTAACTGTTGGGAATTTCCCCCTTGCACCTTGATGCTTGTGTCTATCCGTGATTGCAGCGGGAAGTATGATATGTTGAGCCTGTGGTGAGGGGGTGTTTCTGCTCCAAATCTCAATTCTTCAAGAAACCTAAAATGATAGCCATAGACCACACTATACCTACCCTCACATGATATGTATTTGATAAGTTGGTAGCTCACCTCACTCTAGGGATATGGCAGACTTGCTCTCCTTACTCCATCTTTGTCCTCAATGGGTTCGTCACCTTTTAGAAAGAATTTCCTTTTAGCAACTTGGCTATCTCCTTTGTCTTCCTTCCTCCATGGTACTCCTAGGGGAAGTGTGGTAACTCTGCTGATGAGTTCAGGGGTGAGATCTATGGAGAGGCCTCTTACCACAATGTGGCATGGACTCTGGTAAGTGGAATGAGGGAGAGAGAAAAATCTCGGGCCACCTCATCATCATACCTCCTTAATTTTTTGAAAAACCCCATCGAATTATGCCTTGTGAAGATTTATAGTACCTAAGGGTGTTGTTGGATTTTCATAGTGTTAGTGGGCTCCCTTCTATTAAACCATCCTGTCATCTTTGTTGGTGAGGTTTGAGGAGATGAGATGGTTGATACAATTTTCAAATGCAGAAGTAAAAAACTGAGATGACTGTGTGGACAATTCTCTTGCATAGTTTCCATATTCACTCAAGCTAGAGGATTTTTTGTTCAATTGTTATAGATATAACCCCAGAAAATATATCATAATACAAATATACCCAGAAACAATTAGATAGAAATAGATAGAAATGCTTCTTTATTGATATCAAAACCCTTAAGGTAGGGCAACACCATACATTCACTCCTTAAGGAAGGAGAACACTCCACAAGCCATATGCATGTTCATACCACAATCCTTGACATAATTCCTTGACTTATTCCTTGACATCCCTCCATGTGGAGTCTCTAGCCTCTATATAGGCCTCATACATACAATACCATGGATCATTACCATGGTTCCCTCATACCATCGACTAATACCATGGGCCCATTACATTATTATTAGCTACTTGTGGTCCCTTACATGATATGGGTTAACCACCTTATTTATTACTATGGCCCATCTGATTATTACATTATTACCTTGGGTACCTCCCTTTGTACCCCATATTACCCCCCTAGGTATATAACATTCCACCCCCCTTAGCATGTTTCATCCACGAACATGGGAAGAACAAAAATAATAAGATCTACTCAAAAGAGTAGTCCACTGGTACCATGCACGTGCATCTAGCCATCCAAGAGAAAGGTGAACCCTCGATCTCGCTGGTGCCTCGCTCACTTGAGATGGACGCTGACCATGGTAGCTCGTCTGTGTCGATGTGTAGTAGGTGGATCGTCACTCCTCGCTATCCGTCATACGGGGCTTGTTGTCCTTGTGGCTAATTGGTTGCCATCTTGTTGGTTGTTTTCTTGCGGGGTGATGTGGGTGATGATATGTTGAAGTTTTAACCCACGGTGTCTTTTTCTTTAATTCACCCTGCTGTAGTGCCTGTTGTGGTGTCTTCTTTTCCAATATGACTTCAACCACTGAACCTTCATCAGATGTGTCAACACCTGTTACCTTTTCGGCTTCAGCCTCTGTTTGTGTTTGATTGTTGACCATTAATTGCTCATCATCTGATATGTCAGTCCCTGGAACATCTTCTGTGTCAACTTCCGTGGACTCTACCTGTTTATTGATGGAAATATCCTGTAATGTAATTTTCTTCTTTTTATACCAGAGCTTCAGGAATTTCTTCTGCACATTAATATTTATAGTACCCACTGATTCCATCCACGGGTATCCCAAAATAACATCCATATTATCTGTCTTTGAAGTATAAAAATCACCATGCAACACATACTTATCCATAGAAATCTTCAAATCCTTATACACTTGGACATCCTCATCATCCACCTGTGTGTTTTCAATGTGTTTTGCGGGAACTTGCAATTTTTTTG
>APFE030576428.1:62231-156402 GCA_000404065.3 Pinus taeda | reverse complement strand
AAATCCACCGAGTTTGACCCGAGAGAGCCTTCTCATACCTCGTAGGGCTAGCTACGAGGTGAAATGGTTTGATGTAGCTTTGAGGTTTGTCTATCTCAGCCTAGGTGAAATCTCAAGTGCTAACAGGTCCCCACTACCACCTCATCATTCCCCACTTCCTCGTAATCAACTCCCATTTCATGTAGCCTTAACTGCTTTTGTCCTTCTCCTTTCTGTTTTTGAGTTGACTCCTGCCACGTGTAAGAGGACAAATTGTTTTGTCTTTGATTGAAGGTGGCCAAGTTAACTGGCCACCTTTTGCTTATAAACCAACTTACTCGTAACCTTTACATCTTTTGACTACATTATGCACATGAGAGAGTGAGAGGGATAATTACCTGTGGTGCTAATACCTTGCTGCAATTGTTGAAGACTGGAGGTGCTTGTTGTGTGTCTTGGCTGCATGCTATTCTTCTTCCCTTTTTTTTTTTGTTCTCTGATGATTTTTTTGTGGTGCAGGTACCTGGTGTTGAAGATGATGGTGCTGCTGTTGCTTTGGATTCCCTTTTGCTCTTGGATCATCATGCTGGAAGCTTGCTGTTCTTATGATTTGTATTCTGTGGGATAGGCTGCTACATAATTTCCTACAGGATGTCCTGTAGCTGCTTCTCCCTCAAAACTCTTAATCATACCTTCTGCTGGGAGTTTGAGGATGGTGACATGGATGGAGAGGGAGACTAGGAGTGTGGAGAATGAGGAATACTCAGGTGATGCTCCCTATTTCTATCTGTTTCCTTCTTTTTCGAAGACTGTGAAATTTTTGAAACTGATATTTTTTTAAGGGTGAATGCAGGGGTGATGAAGGTGGATAGGTATGGTCATGGAATGATGATGTAGGGGTGATATTTTATTGACATAGTAGGTCATTTTTTCCTTTAGGGTCACTTCCTGCAGGATTTCTGGGTCACTGTGATTCCTACAGGATCTTTTTGTAGGTTTTCAGGGGATTCTGTAGAAAACACAGTCCCCTTGAAAACTGAAGGAAAAGAGTGGAAAAAAATGGAAGAAATGGTAGAGTGATGAATGAAAATGAGTGGAAAAATAAAATGTGAGTGAAATAGGTCTCTTGGTGATCCTCCTTTTCTCTCTGATCGTCCTTCTTACTGACTTGCAAAATAGAATTTTCATGATTTTTCTTTTTTCTTTTTCTTTTTTTCTCTTTTTGAAAACAACTAGGCTGCTTCTGAGAGGTTTTCATCCTAGCTGTTTGCCCTAGGCGCCTCAAGAGAGGTTTTCACCTAGGGATCTCTTTATTCTCATTTTTTTTTTTTTTATCGACACCATTGGGCTGCCCCAAGGGGTTTTCAACCCGATAGTGGGACTAAGGTGCCTCATAGAGGTTTTCACCCGAGTCCTTTTTTTTTCTCAGTCATTTGATGAGGTAGGAGCTGAAACTTTCTCCACTACCATCACTGTTTTATTGATGTCATCAATGAACTCTTGTTTTGACAATGGTCTCTTGTAAATTTTTAGTCGGTGTCCATTAACAAGTAAAGGAATGGCCTCTTCATTTATGGTTCTGATCTGTACTGAACCATTATCATGGCATTTTTCTACAACATAAGGTCCTAGCCATCTTGTTCTTAAATTTCCCTTGAAATCTTTATACCTAGAATCATATAAAAAAGCCCAATCACCTTCTAGAAATTTCTTTTCATTGATGTTCTTGTCATGCCAAATCTTCCTCTAAAGTTGAATTACCTTTGTATGTAGGAGGACCTGCATTCTGAACTCATCTAGACCATTCAACTGGAGCAATCTTTCTTTCTGTGCACTGCTGAGATCTAGATCTAGTTGGGCTACCATCCTTAATGTGTTATACTCAAACTCAATGGACAACAGGGCCTTTTTCCCATAGACCAACTCATAGGGTGTGAATCTAGTGGTGGTCTTCTAGGTGGTATTATAGGCCCAGGTGGCCTCAATTAGTCTATCTGCCCAATCCTTCCTACTGCTACTTATCACTTTGGTCAAGATGCCCTCCAGTGCTCTATTGGTCACCTCCACTTGTCCATTAGCTTGTGGATGACATGGAGTGTAGGTTCTATGCTTGATCTTGTGCTCGCTGAGCAAGTCTTCAATCATGTTGGAGGTAAACTGGCTGCCTTGGTATGTGACGAGCTCTCTAGGGTACCCAAATTTGTAAAATACATTCTCCGTTAGGAACTCAACTACCTTCTCTTCTGTTGCTGCCATAATTGCCTTGGTTTCAACCCACTTAGTCAAATAGTCAGTGCGCACAATGATGTATTGCTTTTGTTTGGAAGGAGGGTCAATATGTCCAATGAATTCCATGCCCCACTTGTCAAATGGCTCGAAAGTCACCTGAGGCTGCAGAGGCATTTCATCTCTTGGAATAGGCCTTCCCATCCTTTGGCACCAATCACACTAACTAGTATATATTTTCACATCCTGATGAAGAGTGGGCCAATAATAGATTGCTTGTAACACTTTGAATGTTGTCCTATTTGCTGCAAAGTGACCTCCACAAGGCCCATCATGACAGGTTGGAATGAAGTCAAAGACTTCCTCCTCCCTGACAGACCTTCTCAAGATTTGATCTGGGCGAAGTTTGAAGAGATTGCCCCCGATCCAAGTGAAGGGGGTGCTCTTCCTCACTATCTTGCTTTTCTCTTTGGAGGACAAGTTCGGTGGGAGCTGTGCAAATACCAAATAGTTTACTATATTAGTAAACAATGGAGAGAGAATTGAAATAGCAAATAAGTGCTCATCTGGTAACTGGTCATCAACCATTCCTTCTTCACCTACAGGCAAATTTAATCTGGACAAAAAGTCCGCAACAACATTTTCCTTACCAGGCTTATCAACAATAGTTAGATCAAACTGCTGTAATAAAAGTAACCATCTTATAATCCGAGCATTCACATCTGGTTTGTTCATTGAATATTTGATTGCAGCATGGTCCATATGTACAAATTTTTGATAGCTTGTAATATAATGCCTAAATTTGTTCAATGAATGCACAACAACCAAGAGTTCCTTTTCGATCACTGTGTAATTTATCTCAGCCTTTGACAGATTCTTACTGATAAAGTAGATAGCATAAGGCAATTTTTCATCTATCTGACCTAGGGTTGCTCCTATGGCTTTGTGTGAGGCATCAACATGAATATGAAAAGGAAGGGCCCAATTTGGGCCTCGGAGAATCAGTGTAGTGGTTAACTTGTTCTTTAGGGTGTCTAAGGTCTCTTGACAACTTTTTGACCATATAAACTCAGAGTCCTTGGTCAACAAACCAAATAAAGGAGAGGCCAACTTGCTAAAGTCCTTTATGAACCTTCAGTAGTATCCAGCTAACCCGAGGAAACTTCTAACATCTTTATGCTTTTGAGGAGGTTGGACCCTTTGGATGATAGCTATTTTTTTTGGGTCCACCTGTAGTTCTTGCTGAGATATTGAATGACCTAGAACAATCCCTGCAGTCATCAAGAATTCACATTTTTCGAGACTGAGATACATGTTCATTTCAATGCATTTGTGCAGTACTTTGCCTAGGTTGGATAGAGCCTCTTGAAAATCACATCCATAAGGTGTAAAATCATCCATATAAATTTCTACCGCATCATGGACTAACTCGGCAAAAATACTCAGGACTGCTCTCTGGAAAGTGGCAGAAGCAATGGATAGGCCAAAAGGAAGGATCCTATAGGAAAAAGTACCCCAAGGACAAGTGAAGGTGGTTTTATCTTGGTCTTCCAGGCTGATCTGGATTTGGTTGTACCTCCTGAATCCATCTAGGAAAGAGAAAAACTTTTTCCCTGCCAGGCCATCTAGCACTTGGTCAATGAAGGGTAGAGGAAAATGGCCCTTCTTTGTGGCTTTGTTAAACTCCTTGTAATCGACACAAATCCTCCACTTACCATTTTTCTTTGGAACTAACACCAAAGGAGAGACCCACTCACTGTCGGAGATAGGGTAAATCAATCTTGAATCTAGCAGTTTTTGCAGTTCTTCTTTGACTATATCTTTAAGAGATGGATTCATCCTCCTTTGGGGCTGCTAGTTTGGCTTGCAACCTTCTTTGATGTATATGTGGTGAGCACACACTGAGGGGTGTACTCCCTTCATTTCTTTGTAACTCCAAGCAAAGGCATCTAGATGTTCCTTTAGCATGTTGCATAACTTCTCTTCTTAGAGAGCAGAAAGAGATGGATTGATTTTCAAGGTTCTCTCAGGGCCGAATTCTATGGTTTTGACACGGAGGGGGTTGGAATCGACCAAGCATATGTCAATTGGATGATTGTTCTGGGTTTCCTTTACTACATCTTCTAAGGGCAATGTACTGGGAGTTGGAATTTGGAGTAGGTGTTCAATCAAATCATCTTCATCTTGCTGTCCTCCTCCCATGGTTGTTTCTAAAGTATAAAGTTGGGCGTACTAAACTTCATCTTCTTCCTCCTCCTCTAACCATAAAGGTAAATCATGCTCTAGAGATGGTTGAGTAGGAGGGTCTAGGACTAACTACTTGGACATATGCCCATTCGTTATGGTCATATTCCCAGCTCGACAACTAATGTAAGCATAAACAGTGGCCAACCAGGGTCTCCCAAGGATGAGAGGGTAACTAGTAAGCTTATCCTTAGGCTGGAGAACTAGGAAATCTGCAGGGTACTCCCAAGAGTCAATGGAGAACATCACATCCTCCATAATCTCCTCAAGGGTCATTGTGGAGTAGTCTACAAGTTGCAGAACTATTGTGGTCTTCCTCAATGAACCTTGGAAGTTGAGCTTGAGCATGGTGTCCTTGGTCATCACATTAATGACATCCCTAAGATCGATCAAAGTGTGTTGGACAATAGTGCCATTTATGTGCACATCTACTCCAAGGCTTCTAGGGTCCAAATGCTTTGGACAGATTATTTTCCCCAGCATTAAGTCGGACAACTGTCCAATGACATTAATGGTAGGGGCACCTCTTCTTCGCCTCCCTAGATGCTTGAAGCACTTCTCCTTAATCAACTTATTGTAAATAGGAACATCTTTTATTTCTTGGAGAAGTGGAATCTTTACACATAGATTTTTCAATTCTCCCAGAAGTCCAGTCTCTTCTGGGGTAGGCTGGAGTGGTTGGGTTAATCTCTGAGGAAAGGGTGGATTCACTTTAAGAATGCTTTCCTCTCTTTCTTCCTCAACCTCCCTAGGTGGAGGTGGAGGTTGGTTATCCAGGAGAACTCTCCTAGATCTTAGGTTAATCTCCTGGATTTCTAGAGCATAAGCTGGATATGATGTCTCTCCACTGTATACTTGCTGAGCCTGTCTATTGTTCAAATTCAGATTTGGTTGGGCAGGCATTTGGGGTTGCTTAGGTGGAGCACAGTGTAAACGTTGTGGTTGGGTAGGTTGTGGAGGCAATAAAGTTGGAGCATTGTTGTATTGGGGCCTCCACCCCTGGGGCGGTACATTCCACTGAGGTTATGGCGGAGCATATGGTTGAAACGACTGGCTGGCTGGCTGAGAGTGATACTAAGATGAAAAGGACCAAGGATGAGGTATATACCAGGAAGGATGAGTAGGGGGTCCCCAAGAAGGTATGGCTGTGGTCTGGTTGGGGTTGTAATATGCATGGGATGACCCTTGCATGCCTTGCTAGTATGGTCTAGGCCCATGAGGTCTCCTTTGGTTTATGTAGCAGAGTTGCTCAGTGACCCCTTCAGCTCCTTGATATACAAATTTGAGTCCAGGCAAAGAAGGGAAATTTTCTGTGGAGTGGTTTTCTGCACAAATTGATACAATTTCAATAGAATTCAATGGACATTCATTCCTAGGATGGCTCCTAGTGCATCTAGGACAAAAAATGGCCAAGGCTCTCTCTGCTTCCTCTTGCTTCCTCTTAATATGCATAGTGTCCATTTGTACCGCAAGGGTTTGCAGCATCTCACTCTTGAAATCTTCTAGCATATTTCCAATTTCACCCTTGATGGATGAGTTGGAAGAGGATGTACTGACCGTAGGTTGAAAACCCCTACCCTTTTTCCTAGCTTCCTTAGAATGGTTTCTAAAGAGAATCTTGATATCCTCATAGGGTAATTGGTAGATATCTCCTCTTGCTAACAAGTGTAGTGTATCCAGAAGATATTTTCTTACTCCCCTAACTAGGACCAACTTTCGTGACTCAGGGTCAAGTGTGCACTTGGATCTTTTGTAACTAAGTTGGAATATTTCTTCGTAATCCTCTAGGGATTCATCATTGCCTATGGTCATCCTAAAAATTTCCTCTTTAGTGTCATTTGACCGACAACAATTTCGATAATTGTTGTTAAAGGCTTGCTGCATCTGAGCCCAAGTTGTGATGCTATCCCCAGGTAAACCCATGAACCAACACAATGCTGCATCCTTGAGAGTAGATGGAAAAAGTTTTAACTTCTTCTCATCATCTATATAGTCATAGGTTCGGAATATAACAAAAAAACAAAATAGGAAAGTGTTGGGGTATTTTGTGGTCAAGCCATGGAAATGAGGTAGGGCAGAGGGGCTTATATTTTTCATCGTAGTGTCCCCATTGGTTTCCCTAATGGGGAAGGCACCCTCAACTCTCTCTCTATTCCCTTTGTCATTTCTGTTTTCAGCCATTGGTTCAGTAGGAATGAGTTATTCTTCTTCTTCTTCCCCTGTAGGTTCTTCAAATATGTCAGGTTGCTCACCTAAGGGTTCCTCCAGTTCACAACCACCGAAGAAGAGGGAAGGTTGGCTGTTTGATGCAATGGGGGTATTTGGCAAAAAATTCCCTAAGTTATCCCTATTCCTACGAGGCATGAAAGGAAATGTTTTTGGGTTGGTTTTGTGTTTTTTTTTTTCAAATTTGGAAAGTAATTTGCAAAATTTAAATTGTTGATTAAATGAAAACTACTGACTGAATGAAAACTACATGCTGAATTGAAATATTGCTTGTAAAATGGAAAGGAAAGCAGAAAATGTAGAATGAAAAAGGAAGCAACTAAATTACTTTTGCAAAAATAAACTAATGGAAGAATATTAGGGACAATAAATAGAAGAAAGAAGCAGAACTCACATATTAATCAGACACCTCCACGACAACGGTGCAAAAAAGTGATGAGCGCCAGTATTGCAGCAAGAATGCTGCAACTACTGGGCTACCAGCTTTTCTTTATCAACCTGGGGTTCGTACAAACTTGGAGGTGACAGTGTTGTATACACAAGTAAAAGTGACGGTTTTGCCTTTTGTCACGGTTCAACTGGTGAGAGACCACTGGGGTTTTCAAGACAGAATTCTATGGAGTCAGAAGAAGCTTGGTTTCTTCATGGAAGAAAGGGAAATCCACTCTAAGGGAGAGCTACTCTACTGCAATTATAGAAAAGACTATAATTCAATGCTAAATCACACCATTTCCTAATTAAATGCTAAGAAACTATGCTTTGCAATAATGCTAAATTAACATGAACCAAATGCTACTATCTAAGCATGGAAGTAAGAAGCATCAAACATCACTAATGTGCAAGTAAAGGGACTGAAATAAATCCATTTTTGTCTTTTTGTCCTTTCATGCAAAATCAAGTATGCAAACTAATTTCTCTTGGTGATGTGCTAGGTGAATTAAGGATGTTGCAGGATGACTAGAAAGGTTAGGAGATGGTTGGATGGTGTGGGAGACCCTTGGGAGGCTTTTGGTGACTTATTAGAGGTTTTCCCTCAATTTTGCCTCAAAACAGGCCATTTCAGGAAAACCTACAGGATGTACTAGAAACATACAGGATTCCCTATCAACCTACAGGATACAGCCAAGAGAAAAATGGAAGGTGTTGGAGGTGATGTAAAGCTTAGGGAAGGTGGTATATGGGAAAAATGAAGTGAGGGAAGGTCTAGGATCACTCAAAAATCAACATCAAAGATAGAGGATGGTTGGATTCACTCAATGTGCTTGGAAGAATTCCTATGAAAAATGATGAAAACTAGTGACGACAATGGTGAAAACAAGGAATGACTATGGTGGATGGAGTGGAAGGTGGTTGCTGGCTATGAACTCTTTGTCTCCTCCTGAGGCACCTTCTCTACATAAAACATGTATAATTCCCAAAAAGCTATGTAAACAAGAAGCATTCTCATAAGCTAAAAAAGCATAATTAATGAACTAACTGCCTACATGATGCATGAGGAAAGTTGTTGAAAGGAATGAAAGCATGGATGAGATCTAATGCAAGAGTGAAGATAGAAGAGATGGAAATGAAATCCTACTTTGCAAAACTGATCAAATGCTAACTTAAATACAATAAACTCTAAAGCTTATGCAAGAAATAGAAATCTGTGTTTATGGGGCTGCATAAGGGTCCTTCCTCAAATCATGATCCCAAAGGGAGGAAATGAGGCCAAGACACCCACTAAAAACCTTGTGGTGCTCCTTTTACCCCTGCTAACTTACTACTGAAGTAAGGCACAAATGGAAACAAACTAATAAACAACCAATCCAATCTACACTACTTGCAATGAAAACACATCTAAAGGCAAATTAACAATGAAGCTATGAGACTAATATAAACATACAGATACATGAAAGAGGAGCCTTGGATGCTAGGGTTGGGCCCTAACCCAAGAGCTTTGCTTGGCCGCTTGCACTCCGAGCTGGTGTGATGGATGGAGGAATACTCGAATGGGGGAGAAGTAAATGAGGAGGATTTACCTCTTACAATCCCTCTCCCTTGTCCCATTCGAGTTTTAACCTTATTATTTGCCAAAGTTCCCTGATTTTCTCCTTCAATCGTGCATTCAATGCATATTAGTCCACTAGGCATAATATCCAACTCTAACTCATCACATAAACAAAATATAATTAAAAACATGTAATAAGTTGTGATAAAAGTTGGTTTGACTAAGCTAGGAGGTGGATTAAGGCCCATATAATTACCCAATGATGAGGCTCATCACCATAATAATGTTTAATTTATTTATGACTCATTCTCACTTTGAAATTTTGAGACAAGGACTGCGTTGGATTAAAATTTTTATTTCCTTTGAACACACTCCCATTTCCTTTTGTTTCTATTCCACTCTTAGTCTTGTGTAGCCTTGGTCATCATATAGATCTTTAATATTAAGTTCTTGACTTAACTGGTTACACCCTTCCTCATGAACGATTGGTAGCTCTTCAATTGCAGGATCTTGTTGAGTAGACCGTGGTTCTTGATACTCCTTGTCATCAATAAAACCACACTTTTTGTCAAAGAATTCTTCTACCTAAAAAATACTATGTGACCTAAGAATGCTTCCAAATGGATTATGAAAAAATGACCATCAAAAGGGTCATTTTCAAAGAAGTTTAAAAAGATAGACATATCATCAGGGCACCACTTTACCTCTTCCATATAGCCAACTTTGTAGCAAACAACACACTTTGGAGGTCTAATCAGGCTCCCACACAACTCTTACAACTGATTTGTAACCACTCTAGAGGTTTTCAATACACAACACCTTGCCCTAATAGTCATTTCTCCACATTCTTCCATGCACACACTCCACAATATACCATAACTACAACAATAAAAACAACATTTGTTTGATCTCGAATAAATTAATGACAAACACAAGTCACAAAAATCTCATATTGTGATGTTTTAATACTAACTTAAACAAATAAGGGTCACAAACAATTGATAAAAAAAGACTTATATTAATTCAGGCCTGGGCTTGATCACACACCAAATACATGAAAGTGCCCCAATATATAACAATGAGATCAACAAACTCAATAGACATAACAACTCGGATGAATAATAAGGACTCTGATTCAACTACAACTCACACACATAAGAAAAACAAAACTTCTAAAATAACACCTCCGAACTCACACAAATCTAGAATAATCATTTCTCTATTATCTCTAAATCAAACTTATATATCTTACTAAAACCTTACCTAGAATATTAGATTTTGGGGTAATGCTTTAATATTTACATAAAATACGGATACCTTTGTGATTTACAACTTTTCAAGGACTTTGATGGAGCTCAATCCCTGCCATGATAAGTTGATGATGGCCACCATTTTGACTCAATTGTGTGGGGGTGATACATGGTATCGCGGAGGAAATGACATATGATCCAATAAGGCACTTATATTGCTAGTGAACCCTGTCCTCTAGCGGTAAACATGCGACCAGAGCCAACACATGTTTGTCACCATGGAAGGCTCTTTTGACAGGGCTCATAACCTGTGTCGTTACAAAATACTCTTTTTGCATGTTAAGAATTGGATACGTGGCCCGTATCCCCGAAGAAGACTCTTTTGGGAGTGATACACTAGCTTTAACGTGGAGAAGTTGCTCTTTGGAGTGACAAGCTCAATGGGCATTGCCATAAAATTCGACCTCGTTTTTCAGAATGCACCTAGAGTAACTGGGCGTTCAATTATTCCAAGATTTTTGTTAGACTTTTGAGAAGTAACTGGGCGTCCAATTATTCCAAAGTTTTTGTTAGAATTTTGAGAGATAATTTTTTGAGGTAATGGCAACTGAATTTTTTTTTTTAAATATACTTTTAATGTATAAATAATTTCATTGTATTGAAAAATTTAATAAAATTATTAAAAAATTAAACACTCAAAAAGAACTTAATTTTAACAAATCAACATTCAAATTCAACTTAATTCTAACAAATCCTTACCATATTTTTAATCTATTCAACCTCACATCTTACCCGAAAAATATAACAAAAAAATACAAAACTTACCCAATATAAATAAAAATATAACCAGATTCGTTGCATTAGCCGAGCTAACATATTAGATATTTGCCCAAGCATAAATCTCAACTGAAACACATAGATGTTTGTCTAACCATAGATCTCATAGATCTCATATGGTGCTCTTGATGCTACAAATATTCATACATATATGATTAGTTCACTATTTGATTTGAATAATAGTTCCTTCATATTCAGTGTTTAAGAACAAAAATATTTTGACTCCACTGATTCATATGAAATATTCATTTAATATTATTGTACTTGTTTATTTATTGTTGTAGAATACATATTAATACAATTATATTAATAAATATGGTTGAACATTTATAAAATGTATGATAAAGATTTATAAAGCTAAATATAAAATATAGTGTTTGTTTTTATAATATAAGAATTGTAATATTAGATCTATAATATAAATGGTTAAAATATTTGCATTTATAATATTAAAATTTTTAATAATTTATATTAACAAAAAATAAATTATATTAATTTTCAAAAAAATTATACATATTTTTAATATTTGTATTTATTAACTACTTTATATTATTTTTCAAAAAATATACATGTTTTTAATATTTATATTTACCACATAAACCAACAATTAAAACTAAAACAACTAACAACTAGTGCGGATTTCCATCAATAGTTAGAATCAAATTTATATAACAAGGAAGAAATGCATAGCTTTTCAGTGGATGGACAGTAACAAATGAATTCAGAATCAATGACATCGTGGTTTCTTAGAATTACATTGTTGCTTTCAATTAATCGTTGTCTTGAATACAATTGAGAGTCTTAAAGCCTTTCAAAAATCTTTATTAATATGCAAGCAAATTCCCCTAGTTACATTACTTGTTCACCTTCAGAGAATCTTTATTAATATGTAAGCAAGCAAAATCCCTAATGAATAATCTTCATTCCTTCAATAATTTTTATATGTTGATATCCATGTAAAAATGTATATTAAAATTAACATTAATAATAAGCCATTCTAAATTTAAATGAAGTTGCAGAACTATTTGTTTCAAAACAAAAATAATTACAAATGATTTATGGGTCTCTATATCAAAGTGCTTGTAATATGGCAACATTAATGGTGATATATTTACTAGACATGGATTTGTCACTGTGTTTTCATCTCCAAGACAACACCAAAAACTCTAAATCAAAAAACAACTATTACATCTTCATATGAATTATCATATACTTCCTATGTTTAGTATAACAACTATGCAGAATCTCATGCCAGTAGAGTAGCTCAAGCAGAAAACCAACATAAATATATAGAATCACAAAAAACATAATATGTAAAACCAACAAAAATATCAGAAAAATGGTCATCAAAGTCCCTGTCCTCTATAAAAGAGCAGTTAGATGATAGTATGTACCCGACATTTGTTGAGATGCCTTGATCAAAAGATGTGAACACGATTACTCCCGAATCCAAGCTCACTCCCTTCTTTGACAAAGAATTTGTGACCTAGTTCTTTTCTCTATAGATGTGCAAGTAGGAGATTCGAAGAAAGGTCATCTCTAGCGCGTGGATGCACCTCATCCAATTTGAGAGTGATATTAGATTAAACTGTGAGAGACCCTGAACCCAATCGATGATTCCCTTGGAGTCTCCATGAACATGTAAATTATCAATCCCTAACCATTTTTCACATAACAAAAGACCACACAAAGCAATGGTTTTCACACAAGTGTTTGTGCCATCACCACTCGCCCACCAAAAGTGATAGAAATTGCCAAGTCCAAGAATTATGTATGCGCCACATCCATATATTCCTTATGAACAAGTCCCGTAAAAAAATGCAGCAGGATAGCCCTTCCATATGTCCTTAAGTTGTACTTATATTTTTGTTCATTTCTTCTTTCTGGGTCCTATCTCTGAGAAATATGCAACAATCTTGATGGATAGTCCTTCCATATGTCCTTAAGTTGTACTTATACTTTTGTTCGTTTCTTCTTTCTGGGTCATATCTCTGAGAAATATGCAACAATCTTGATCATTATTCCTCTCACATCGATCTCTTTTTGTTAAAAAATCTTGGAGTTCCATCTCCTACATAAACCCTATAAAATGTAAAAAGGCAATGTGTGAAAGCATTTATATGTCTTGAACCAGTGAATATGACAATCCTCAATCAAGCTAGAGATCCACTGTCCATTAATATCCAATTGTTGGATGAACCCCCCTCCCGCCCCCCCAGATGTGAAAGGACAAGTGAGAAATAAGAGTTTCACATCCTTGAAATATTTCAGACACATAACACACCTTCCAGGACCCACATATCCTCTGTTTAGGAGGTTCTTCCATGTGATGAATTTGTGTTCAACTTTAGCCAATAGAAACATTTAAGTTTCATTGGGATCTCCCATTTCCATGCCTTTTGAAACCAATCCTATTTTCTGGAGCGACATTAGATGAAGATGATTCGAGATATATTTCTTTCACAACGATTTGACCCTTTTTGAGTTGTCCATCCTAGATTAATTTATCGTCATGTTCAGTTAGAGAAATTACAACGAGAACTAACTGAAGTGTGTAATGCTCTCATTGGGATGCTAAAGGGCTTGTAAAACCCAGCTCATCCACCTTGATTCATGAGTGTAAAATATTAAAATGTGAGCACAATATATTTGATTAAGAGAGGAAATGCCTCCTTCATAAAGATGATGTAGAAGAGGTTCAGAGAGAGTGTGATTTCTAGCAAATCCCTTAATGGCGTCTAGAATGACCTCAATATTAGTACCAAAACCCACTTTCCACCTTAGACTCTTGAGAAGCCAATGCTTATTTTCATCATGCTCCACCAAATATAGGATGGGCATTTTTTCTCAATCACACCTTATTAGAGAATTTTTTAGGTCCAAAATTGGCCTCCTAATGAATATTATAAAATAACAATGGAAATAATAAAATAATAGTAGATTACCTCATAAAGTTTTGGAGGGGAAAAAGAAAAAAACTATTTTGCAACTCATTTTTTCAACTTATCTCCATATGGTTTTACTCAAATTTCGAGTGGAAGCACTCGTTGGATACAAAATTTAATTTTGCAGCCAAGGAGTATCTATGTTGCTTGATGGACCTTTAATACAAAAAAAAGTGAAATACATGAAAAAATGTGATAATCACGTTTTTTTCATGTTTTTTGTATTTTTCATGGAGTAAGGTCCATCAAAAACGTGATAATCACGTTTTTTTCATGTTTTTCGTATTTTTTGTGTAGTATCTATGTTGCTTGTTGTAGCATAGGTACTCAGATGCAAAATTAAATTCCGCATCCAACGAGTTTCTCCCACTCAAAATTTAAGTGAAATCATAGGGAGATAAGTTGAAAATACAAGTTGAAAAAGTAAATTTTGTATTTTTCTTTATATCTTTTTACCTTGTAGAATTGAGGCTTCTGTGATCCATGTCAAATTTATGAGATATTCTTCAGCGTAAATCACATAAAATTTCATTTGTTGACGCGTTTCGAACCAACTAGTGTGGTTCATCGTCAGGACAACCATTTACTCCAAAAATGGTGAATCATCCCCCATGGTTGACATCATCATATTGAATCCTATTGGTTCTTATAAAGTTTACTTTTTTTGTACATTTTTGTTTTGAGACTCACTTTTGACCTCAAAATTTCTCTAATGCAGTGATCCACTGCTCATGATTCTTATAAAAAAATATTCCTCAGATATAATGTTTTTCCAAATTCCTTTACCTACCAACACCCTCCATAGATTCTTAATTAGTAACGCCCTATTAAATCTTTTTGTGTCCACAATATCCCATCCTCTTAGTCTTGTATGCTGCAATTATTGGGTCTCAGATTAAAACTAAGATACTGGAAACCCCATCCAAATAAATCTGATTTACCCCAAAGATACAATTTATCTCAATAACTGTGGCCTTGACCCTAGAATCTATGATCAAAGCAAATTTAGATTTGTTCATATATATCCCACGGGCCTCCTCAAAAGAGGAAATAATTCCATGGAAATGTCCCCATTCTATATTAGTTGCCTCATCATCGAAGAGGAGATCGTCCACAAATATGAGACGGGTGATGATGGTGTTTCTTGTTAACCAGATACCCTTGATCAATCCCGATGTTCTTGCCTCGTTAATTCTTGTGCTCAAGGCGTCCATTACAAGTAAAAAAAAAGAAACAGAGACAACACACGGGTAATACTCTTAAGCGAGTAATAAAGCAATTTGGAGCGACAATACAAAATGGACATTTATTTTATTTTACTATTTTTTTTTTAATTATTCAGTGGTTCAAAATCCAGTTCGAAATCAAATAATCATAATTTAGAGTACTTTAAAAGTGTTTTTGTTTTGTTTTGTTTTTTTCTTTTTTCTAGAAAAAATACAGTATTCATTTCTGTAATAAAAAATATATTTGAAATGTTGAAACATTATTATTTCACAGAAAATCAAACAACCATATTTCAGAAAAAAACAAAAAATCACCTCGAGACAAATACTTTTTTAAGTACTTTTACAAATTAGAAAAAACATAAATCTAATTATGGGAAGTACCTCCAACTATTGTCCTGGCTTATGTATGTGGATATTCAAACAGAGGTGGATTTTCTAGTTCAATTTTTCTAGTAATCCATTCTAAACTTGAATGAAATTGTAGAATTAAACGCTGACATAAAAAAATAATTAGAGACTTTATAGGATCTCTAAATCAAAGACTCGTAATGTTATGACATTAATGGCTATATATATAGCATTAGTAATACTAAATTAACAAAAAAAATGGCTATGCATCCACCAACATTAGGGATATGCGAGCCATAGGCCATACTAAATACATGCTTAGGTATTGAAAAGTAAAAATATCACATATTGAAAAATATTTGTAAATGTATATTTTACATAAAAGAAATTTTTGATTGACTTCCAATGTTATTTAATTCATTCACCATAAGTAATGGAGAAACTACAAACCTGCAGAATAAGTACTCGCTATTTATTAGAAAATCATCCATCTTCTCCTCTTACAACTGACTACTACTATTTAGGATGAATTGTAGAGGTCGATATAGAAGAGATTGTTGTATATTATACATTATTATTACTTACAAACTCGTCTAATAGTATATGACAGACTGGTGTCGTTGCTGTGAGTTTTCATAGTTCCATCAAATCAAGCTCCCTCGTATCCCTTCTCTTTGCTTTGTAACTTGACTTTCATTCCTTCTATCCATTCCATTTTCTCCTATTTACCTTACCAAACCACTTGAAACCCTAAATAACTTCAAATCTTTGTAACTCACACACAAATCCCAATTAAATAGAAAGTTGTGACATCGTTCAACAAAACTAAATCCACATCAAAGGTAAGATTAGTTGGACAAACTGAAGGTAGGTGGTCAAGGAGCATGGATTAATGAAATTATTGATTGCTCAAATAGGTGAATCCAAAATGAAACATCTCCCTCAATCTAGTTTCAGCCTAGGTAAAATGAGAGGGCTCCCTCAATGTAATTTGAAACATTTATTCCAATGAATATGAGTGAATTTTTAATGTGGCCAGGCTAGATAATGAAATAAATGTGGAAAAGGAAGTGGAACACAAATAGTTATTATAAATTTTGTAACTAAAAAACATTTTTCACATTCTTAATTATATCTCTCATTATGTATAAGATAAAAAAATATTTTACATTTATTAAAGCTCAACCATTATAAATTCTCCAATCTCAATTCCAATATAAACCAACCCTATCTACATAACAAAATAATTTAACCATACGAGACTCCATTGAATAAAAAATTTAAAAACAAGTTTCATATGTTTATGGCTTATTGTCAACGACACTTAACCAACAAAAAATATTAATACATATTGAAATTGAAGCAATTAAATACTCATTTAAGAGTTCATTCAACTATATTTGTGTGAAAAATTATTTTCCCAATTCTCTCTGATATTTTTATACGCTTGGTTTAGGAGTATACTAGTTGAGTAAGGTTGAATATATAGATGTATATTAAGACGTTTTTAGTAATGTTATATGTGTGAGAGGTATACTAAGAGTTTTTGTTTTTTTTAATGAAATTATAGTTATGTTGGAGATAAAATTTCAAAAAATAACTTAGGGCAGTGACCACTTCATCTATCTTCTGAATTATAATTTTTAAAATTCATAAAATAATGTCTATTTATTATTGTTATACATATATGCCTTCAATGCATAGTACAAGTCCCTTCTTTTGAATGAAATTATAGTTATGAGTACATATTAAAATGTTTTTTTGTGAAATCATAGTTATAAGTGGAATCAATATTATTGTTAATTTGCTTCATATTTTTAATTTATGTTCTTTTAGACATAGTCTAGAATGTTATAATTACAGATGAAGATATCCATTATTTTCATTATAGACTTAAGACTTCGGGAAAATTCATTTTGAAATTTTGGCGATGTAAGAAAGCACAAAGAGATGTGTGCAAGCACAAACAAATATATTTTCTATTACTTCTTAATCACGTAATTACAAAGCATATATAGTATCGGATCTAACACTTTCTAAACTGAGAGATTGGTTGTTGAGAAAATATCTCAACAACTCAACTGCTCAACATACCATTTCTAACTATATGCTAAAGTAAGTATTATCTCCAAGTTCCCCCCTTAACGCTTACATTTTTCTTTTGTAAGTTTGGTAGATACTTCCATTTTCATTAATATATAAGTAAGTTACAACCATATAAAACTGGTTAGGTGGCCTCAACTTCCATAGCAGGAAACCAAGTTTGTTGGCCACCTAACTGCATGATAAGCCATCCAGTAGCAAAAAGTGATGTCTTTCTACCCAAGTTATATAAATTTTTATATCATGACCTTGTCCATACTTTATTTGCCTATAAACATATAAAACATCATGCTAAAAATTAAAAGCTATCCGCAAATGTACTAATCAAAAGTTAAAAACAAACTATTATCCTATTCATCTCCCTCAGCAAAAGCAGATTCAACCGGGGTTGGGTCCTTAGTATTGGAACCAGGCAAAATTGTCTACGAGAGAAGACAAGGGAGGTGATCTTCGATTCAACAGAGGCATCCATCCTATTTTTGCAGTTGGAATTGAAGTTTCTGGAAGTCTTGCTTGTAGTTGGGGAAGTCCTGTATTGCTGTTGCTATGCTCACTAAAATTTGCTCCAAGGACTTGCTCAGGAGGCTTTTCATGGTCCAATATAGGTACAAAGTTTGTTTGAAATGGGTCACTCGCCCGCGAGTATGCCCAGGGTTCGGCACCATCGATCGCCAATCCTCCATCTCTATACCTGTCGAGCTCACCTAGTGATTCAGGTCGGCTTCCCACTCCTCGATCAATCTCTTGATTTCTTCATGGCCCCTTCGCGGTATGCATTAGCCACATCATTAATGAGGCTGGCTACCGACTTACGACCTCTTCTTCTGTTTGAGGAGCTGGGTTGTTCCACCTGCATTGTCGCTTGAGGCCTCCTTCCATGACCCCTAGCTTTCACTGCCCTTGTCATCACAACTTGGTCGCAGTGCTTGGTGAGAAAATGGATGATGCCAGATACCTATGTAGGTGGGGGTTGGAGCCCAGAAGTCCTTTGCTTTGAGGTGAGCCTACCTCCCAACTCACCTCCCATGGGAGAACAAAACTATAATTGCCTTATTACTAAACTTTGACTCTCCACCAATCAGAACCCCTGCATCTAATCAAAGTCCTCCAACCCATCGAGGAATTCATTTTCCTTACCCAAAGGTCCATTTGCATAAAACTAGAAACATAACTTAAGAGACCACCATAGCCAACGCCAAAAACATTATAATGATTCCCAAACTCAGAGTGGTGCAAACCCTCAATTGCGACCTCGTCGAAGTTTTATGAAGGCCATGGGTGTGAAGCCAAGCAAGCTAGCCAACCAAGTCTTTACAATGCCAGAACCACCAATTATGCAGGGGTACATGCTTCCTTCAACCCCATAAAAAATAATAAAACAAACCCTATAGGTAGAACTGAAGGAAACCCAACCCCAAACCCTAGGGTCTTCGAACCAAGCCAGAAAACAACATTTCCCAAGGCTGACGCGGCTATCCCACATCCCATATAACCCCATTCGGGAGAGAAGTATTTCATAGCAAACTGACATAGATACCATACCAGTTAGGATAACATATTTTTTCCGGACTATCGATGCCAGTGGATTCCACCATCCCAAATTACTCCCACCTGCAGATAATTCAACCCCATGCAAAAGCTAATCCCATAACCAAACACTCGGAAGCATGGAGGAGGGGGAGAAAAAATAGTTAACATACCAGGTTACCCTCTTCCGAAGACGAATAGTCCACCGCCTCTCCTGGAGCTGCAACGTATCTCTGCCCACAAAGTCCCCCATCCACACTGCAATCTCTTGAGCACTGAATCGACGTACAACCCTCGTGGAGCTATAAACACCAAACTAAAAAATTAGCATACTAACTCTGCCACCTTCCACAATGGTATTATCCTTATGCATGCAAGGAGCCACCGCACCCATCGCCTACAGCGTGTGGGGGGTGTTGGGTGTGTACCCCGAAGTAATTTTCATTAATACATACTAACCTTTCTTCACACGCACACACACACACACACACACACACATTGATAACATCTAACTAATACTATATCTGATAGCTATTTTAGAAAAGTATGAGAGACTTTATATTAAATTCATTATCACTGTCACAATATGAGAAGTTCTCAATGTTGGCATATGGCAAGTTTTCAATGGTAGCTATGTTGGTTGATTCCATTAATTTTCCATTTAAGAGATCTCTGGCATGAGTTTTACAATTGAATGTTGTGTGTCCATGTTTTCGACAGTAAAAACATTCCTCTAAGTTCCTGTTTTTATTGACTCTGCCCTTTGAGAATAATTCCATCTCATCATGTGAGCTGTCTGCTGTGTTACTTGATTTCATCCTCTTCTCTTATGTGAAGAGTGATGCAATCATTTCATCTAATGATCGAGAGGAAAACAAACTTAAGGTGAAAATAACATTATCATAATTTGAAGATAAGATATTTACCAAAATAGCCTTAACATCTTCTTCTTCTATGTTTACCTCATTTTTCTCTAGCTGCCTTATGAGTGATTTTAGATCATTTATGTGTGTAGACAACGAAACCCCATTACGCATTTTGAGTTCGAATAACTGCAATTTCAAAGAGAATTTTGCATTCACGACCTTTTCCCCAAATATCTTGCCTAAGTGGTCCCATATTTGTGAAGAGGACTTTCCTAAGTCTATAAGGTGAAGTTGTGAATCTGACAAAGATAATCCTATAATAGAATTAGCTCTTTCTTCCCTTTTATGCCATTCAACTAATTGTTTTGGATCTTGGGGTGTTGGTTCTAGTCCTTTTAATAAGCCCCGTAAGTTTTTATGTCTCAAATTCAACTTTACTTTCACCTTCCAGGTATACAAATTTGAACCATTGAATTTTTCCAAAACTGTTTGCACCATAATTAAAATGAACAATTACTCTATAATTATTATTACCTCGTGCACTACTTACAACTCTTATGATGGATCTTGCAGATTTCTTCACTTCTTGGTGGTAGTAATATAATGCCGTCAATCACTTTGTGCATATTCCTATATTGGATTCCAGTCAATATGGGCCTAGTAGTTCTTGTTGTTATGACTAGTAACCTTCAACAAATAACATTTATAGATCTCTAACTTATAAAAATAAATATGTAGCACCTTACATCCATTAGGGGAATTTTGAGGTCTAAAATGGGCCTCCTAAGAAAAATGTACAACCAAAATAAAATTTATAAGAACCAATAAGATTCAAGATGATGATGTAAACCATGCGGGATGATGCACCATTTTTTGAGTAAAAAAGTAAAAAGATTAAAAAATAATAAGATAATAAAAATACTTTTTTAACTCGTATTTTCAACTTATCTCCCTAAGGTTTTACTCAAATTTTGAGTGGGAGTACTCATTGGATGAAAAATGTAATCCCTCGTCTAAGGAGTACCCATGTTGCATACTTTCGATGGACCCTGCTACACAAAAAATGAGAAATACATGAAAGCACGTGATTGAAATCATGTGTTTTCATGTATTTCTCATTTTTTGTGTAGCAGGGTCCATCAAAAGTATGCAACGTGGGTACTCGGATGAGGAATCAAATTATGCATCCAATGAGTATTTCCACTCGAAATTTGAGTAAACCCATAGGGAGATAAGTTGAAAATAGGAGTTGAAAAAGGAGAATGTCAAGGGTCACCCCACCCTTTGTTATAAACAGAACCTCATAACTCATTGTATAGGCTTTTGGTTATCCAAGCTTTCGATAAGACTATCTTAGAGAGAGCTTGGACAATATTGTAACGAGCCTTGGCTTTTCGACTGCACAGAGCTAGTACATCTCTTTGGAGGAGCAGGCGGTTATGGTTATAACATTCCACTGCCGGAACTAATGGTTGGACATGGATGTATTGTATGACTGGAACTTACACTTATTAATATAACAGAGACAACATGTTTCATGCATATGTCATATTTTATTCCAACTATCTTAATCACTCTAAATGGTATATATATTTGTTTGCTTACACATGCATGTATGGACTATTTTGTATAAGTATGTATGAATCTTACTGAAATGTGTTGATTGGTTTAACCATCACTTTGGATTGCTAGATAACTTTCTTTCCAGTTTGTGATGCATCTTCGCTCATGTGTTCCCTTCCAAGGCGTGTACTACCACAGGTTTCCAAGGGGCCAACTCACCCAACTCTTAGTGTTAGAACCATTCATGCACCTTCCTTGTCTTACTGCAGCTGTCACACCCTTGATACCAACAGAGTTATCTTACTTTCCTTTGTGTGAAATCACGGTCAAGGCATTACTGTACAATGCACTGCTGGGACCCCTAGACCAAATGGCCTAAGGTCTAATTGGAACTTCTTACTGGGGAGATCCCTTGACATGTTGGCGGGTCCAGCACCGTCAACACTCTGCTAAGGAGGAAGGTCCTCCTTCTTAGCAGGGATAATTGGTTAGTTAGAGTGGAATACATAATTTTATAAATATTTCTCAGTTATGTGATTGTTGGTACTATTGTTGTTATAGTTAACTATGTGTGTAATTTAACTAATTGCAATAAACTTTGGATGGTGTTACAACTTAAGTCTTGGACCGGTCCCTGAGTTTAGTGTGGATGTGAATTATTTTCTTTGATGTTATAGTTTGGATTACACTTCCTTTTATGTGTGAAAATTGAATAAGTGATGGTTTTCAAGAGTGCAATGACAATGGTTGAATGACAAATTGGATAAATATTTATCAGTTATGTGACTGTTGTTACTGTTGCTGTTACAATTAATTATGTGTGTAATTTGATTAATTGTAGTAAGATTTGGATTATATGACAACTTAAGTCCTGGATCGGTCCCTCAGTTTAGTGTGAAAGTGAATTATTTGCTTTGTTGTTACAGTTTGGATTGCACCTTTTTTTATGTGTGCAAATTGAATGAGCGGTAGTTTTTAGAAGTGCTATGAGAGTGGTTGAATGACATATTGCATAAATATTTATCAGTTATGTGATTGTTTTTACTATTGTTGTTATAGTTAATTTTATGTGTAATTTAATTAATTGCAATAAGCTTTGGATGGTGTGAAAAATTAAGTCTTGGACCATTCACTCAGTTTAGTGTGGTAGTGGATTATTTGCTTTGTTGTTACATATTGGATTTCACTTCCTTTAGATTGAATGAGTGATGATTTATAGGAGTGCTATGAGAGTGGTTGAATGACATATTGCATAAATATTTCTCAAATTTTATGTGATTGTTGTTACTACTGTTGTTATATTTATTTTTGTGTGTAATTTAATTAATTGCATTAAGCTTTGGATGGCATGACAACTTAATCCTAGGACCGGTGGCAGTGTATTATTTGCTTTGTTGTTACAATTTGAATTGAACTTCCTTTTATGATTGCAAATTGAATGAGTGATGGTTTTCAGGAGTACTGTGAAAGTGGTTGAATGGTAGAGTAGCTTATTTTGTAGTATTTCTTTGCATTGAATCTTTGCAAATTGTGCAATGGATTTGTTGATTTTTGAGAGTGTGTGTGCAACGCCTTTGTGTTGATATTATTTTATACTAGTCATCATCTACCTTAGAATAGACTTTGCACGATAGTCTTGTAAAACTTAAAGCCTACTTGGATCGATAATTAAATGTAAGAGTGGGTTGACCAACATTAAAATGAAAACAATATAAAAATAATGAAGTTAACAAAGTTTCTTATTCAAATCATTGTGAGATACGTGCATTAATATTTTATTAAATTTTATGTCTTCACGAACATATTTTTACGAAAAATGAATGGAAAAAACATTCAAGTAATCCTAATTTTTTCTGCCAATATTTCATACCATATCTTGAACATTATATTAATTGAACATAATATACAATATTTATAGACATGAGGTTCATATCTACCTCAGAAACTAGAGAAAAAAAAATCAAAGGTTCACTGCCCCTGAAGGGGGAACCAGAGCTTACAACTTCCAAATTGTTTCTCAAAAATGTGTGGCCATACAAATTACACAAGAGGGATGAGCCTCATGAATTTTGGATATTAGGTTGAGGGGTGGTAGAAAATGTGAATTGCAACAAAACTAGGGTTTCCTTAGTCGCAAACTTGGCACTTATGGGCTGAGCAAGAGGAGTGTTATCACACTAATGACCACTGAGCCAAAACAAGACTGTTCTGCAAGCCATCAAACAAAATGAAGGAGAGAGAACCAACCTTATGCTAATTAAGTGGTCATTGAATAATACATGCCACTTTGAAGCCAAATGGATGTTGAACTAGAGCTTCCATGTGCTTGAGAGATGCCATGAGCCTGCACCGAAATGGTAGCCTCTAGAAGCTCCTACACAATGAAACACCCATATGGGTTGGGACGAGGGGGAAATGGGGGGAGATTCAATCATCGATGAGGGAGTGAGGGGCATAGAAGGATGTAGAGTATATTTGTGAGAGGTGGGAGGGGACGAACTGGATAAAGGGGAGTGCGTGGGAGACACAATAAGGGAAGGGACGTTGGGAGGGTAGCTGATATCCGGGTCTTTGGCCAAATGCTTCAGGGAGGAGGATGAGTGGCTGAAGGGCATAGAGAGCTCAAAAATTTAGTTGGTGGACTTGATTTTAGCTTCTTCCTTGTCCTTTATATGCCTGACTAGGAGGTTGTGGAGCGCCCAAAGGGAAGAATGTCCATGACATGTCTCCTCTTCTTACATGGCCACCACCTTTTTGTGAATGTGATCAAGTATGTTGTGGTCAACCATAGTGGCTATTAAGGTGTCATCTAGGGTGGTTGGGGGTCATCCACGAGCTCTGAGCTGACCTGGGTGACGACCTATCCCTCTGTCATCGCTCATGAGTGTGATGTAGTGGAATCGAGGCATAGGGATGAGGTCAGAGGGAGCAATGAGGATCATTAGGGCAGGTAACCAGAGGAAGAATAGCAAGGAGGCTAGCCCACTACGGGATAAATAGCCTCAATGGACAAGGTGGTATACGTATTTCGAGGAGAGGGGACGAATGGAGTAATGAGGCCAGGTGTTTTCCATGATTTGAAGGACGCATTGCACGTGCATGCAACCATCAGTCTGCAAGGGTGATGACGCTTAGGTCACCCAAATCCAAGGGTTTGTTGTTGTTATAGTTAATTGTGTGTAATTTAATTAGCTACAATAAGCTTTGGATGGTGTGACAACTTAAGGCTTGGACCCATCCCTCAATTTAGTGTGGCAGAAAATTATTTTCTTTGTTGTTACAGTTTGAATTGCACTTCCTTTTATGTGTGCATATTGAATGAGTGATGGTTTTCTAGAGTGTTGTGAGAGTGGTTGAATGAAAAAGTAGATTATTCTGTAATATTTCTTTGCATTGAATCTATGTGGAGTGTGTAACAACTTTGTTTATTGTTGAGAGTGTGTGTGCAATGATTTTGGGTTGAAATTATTCTGTACTAGTCATCATCTTCCTTAGCATAGACTTTGTGTGACAATCTTGTAAAAATTAAAGCCTACCTGGATTGATAATTAAATGTAAGTAGGTCGACCAACATTAAAATGAAAACAATATAAAAATAATGAAGTTAACAAAGTTTCTTATTCAAATCACTATCATATACGAGCATTAATATTTTGTTAACTTTTATGTCTTCACAAACATATGTTGATACAAAATGAATGGAAGTAGCATTCAAGTAATCATAATTTTTTCTGCCAACAATTCATACCATATCTTGAACACTTTAATGATATTACAGTAGGTAATTTGTATTGACACAAATAATGTTGAAGCATTTCAAAGTTTAGGCTATAAGAATCATCATTTTTTAAATACATATTACAAATAATTCTGAAAATTTAGAAGTCTTGGTCATCAACATCATTGTCTACAATAATGTCATCCAATGTATCATTGTCAATGTTCATATGATATTTCAAGTAGTTAATATTATCATCATCCTCATCTTGACTTGCATCATCATCATCTTCATTGAAATTTGATTGTGGACCATCCATATTGTTACCATGTATATTTGAATCATCATTTTCTATACCATCCATATTGTTGTCTTCCGTAACATCATGTAACCATGTATTAATGTTCTCTTCTCATGCCTGAACATGAAAATCTTCAGCATCATCATGGATGTCAATTTCTTTGATGTTATCTAATCCCTCTCTCTCATTTTGTTTGCCATCATTGTTTTTCCCAGTGTCCACTAATGCATCATCAAATACATGCCTTAATATTGGATCATAATGTATGACAAATATCCATTTCGGGTATAGAATATCTTCATAGAGAAATACCTACACATGAACGAGTACATACATATATTAAACATATGTTATAACAGTTTTATTGATTAATAAACACATGTATATATTCACAATAAACAATGTATTAATATATTATTGGTCATGACGGCTTCTAATTCTTTGAGTTTAAGAAATATCTGCTCACAAAGAATTGGTAGAACGTAAGGCTTCTTATCCTCTGGTAGGAACTTTGAGGAATCTATAGAAAACAATCCATTATGGGTATCATGTCTTAGTGTCCTCTCAAATGCTTCATACCATCTACACTTAAAAATACAATATTTAAAAGAGGGATAATCAACTCAATGATTTCTTGTATTTTCCCAACATATTGTAGATTCCCTTCAATAATATTCTTATCTTTTGAGCTTGATCGATTGGATTGCTTAAAGTAAACCATGATTCCATAATTGAACAATTGTCTCTTTACATCTACACATTCTACACGATAATGTCAACCATATGTCCACATTGTTGGATATTTCCTTGCCTATGATAGACCATTTATTTCGGTTAAAACAAATATAATGGCAGATATTAAAAAGTAAATAGTGTCAAAACTGTAGGGAAACAACATTATGTAAAACTCCAATGATACGTTTCTTTCACATTCTCTAGACATGTTGATTTCATCTTTTGTATGTTTGAATCTATACCCACATCTTCTATTTGATTTTGAATTTGTTTAGTAACCCATTTTAGTGTGCAATCTTTGGCCCATTCCCCTTGCAGATCAGTAGGAAATGGGGTATTCCTTGGGTTCAATCTTTGAAATTGTCTCCTTTCTTATAACACCTATTCTCTCTTTTTATCATACAAATCAATATTTTTTTTCATAAAGTCCATGTGGTACATAATGAACTTGTTGAGTTAGTTTACACTTATTACATGTCAACATGCTTATTTCAAACTCGAAAGGCCATTTTGTTAATTTGACAAATAAATTACAAAGTAAATTAATGATCACAATAAAAAACCACAATAATCATAAACTTACTAATTTCTACTTGAACACCATTAGGTTGTGGCTTTTCTCCATCAATAATATCTAATGCTTATTCTCAATCCTAGAAGCATGGCCCATCTTCAAAATCCTTACCAAGGAATTCACATAGTAAGAAAAATGCTTCATTCAATACATACCCTTCAACCATGCAACACTTTGGATGTTCCTTTTATTGGACATATATTTTTATAGTTTTAATATACCTATCAAAGAAAAACATCGACCTCGTCGATACGACACCCACCAATTCAATGTCACTGACTTGGTGTATAAGTAAATGGACTTGTAGCTCCACGAAATTTGTAGGGAGCTCCTTCTCAAACACATACAATTTCTGCAATTTCCTTCTTCCATTTTGGCACTTCACATTCATGGATTTCCTTGGATGTCATCCACCTAATATAAGAATACTAAATTAGTATGAAACTTTAGGCAAAAATTAAAATGCAATATAATATCTCTATGCCTCTCACACATGAACATTCCATACCGCATACCTTGTAAATGCCAACAATTGACTTAATATGGCATTCCTCAAGTCAAAAGTAAGACATGAATTCCCCCTAATTGCCAATGGCATGATATGTTGTCAAACACATTTATCAAAGATCATCATTAGTTATTTTTGTCATACAATAGAATATCATGATATATTTAGTACCTATTATTTTTACTAGTCAATGTTAAGTCATGATATATAATACCTTCATAAAATTATGGAAATCATGTTTTTTAAATCATGTGATATGTTCATCAACTATAAAAGATTTATTTAATGATGACCCATAGCCAATATGTGTCCCTATTGAACATATGGCATTATTTATCTGGTATAGCTTTTTGTTTTTAAAAATACATGGAGGTTCTGCATATTTTTCATTTTTCCTATTTGGCCACAAACGTTTTCTATCAAATTTGGTATGTGAAAGATGAATATCTCTCCTCAAAGACAAGGTTTCCTTCTCTTTCCCTGCTATATGTCGAAAAATTCAATCTGGAACATTTTTGAAGATGTGCATAGGATCTAATAGGTGATATATTAATAGATCCTTCCAATATGGGAGCTCATAAAATATGGATTTCCTTTTCATCCCTTCTAGCATCTTAATTACAACTTATTCTGGTTCTTCAATAGAATCACCTCCATCAAAAAAATCCTACCAAAATTTCAATTCAACATCTTCATACTTCTTAATCTAATCAACTGGACCCATAATCATGGGAGGGCCTCTATTTTCAACTTTTACATCAAATTGATTCTTATGGCGGTTTCTAATCCTATGATCTGGTGGTAGAAAAATCCTATTGTTTGCATAAATAAATTTATGAAGATATTTAGAATACCACCCTTGAAATTGTTTTTCACATCTTGGACATGCAAATATCCCCTTTGTTTGAATCCCTACAATTCATTAAGGTTAATAACATCAAAATAATAGTATAAAACTAAGTATGAAAGTTGGGAAGACAATAAATTATGAGTGTAAATATGTAAAAATTTATCTTACTGGAACAACAACGAAGTCCCAGGAAGATATGAATAGTCCAAAATGGCACACCATACAACATGAAGGAACTATTGATGGAGGACCTGATATGCCATACATTCTTATGCCTTTCCATCGCAGTTGCATCTCATCAATAAAAGGCGCAAGAGAAACATCAATGTTTTTAACTTGATTTTTTCTTGGAACATTGAGAGTCAACATAACTTGCTCCTTTCTAACACCCATCCATGGGGGGAATATTGTATGCTATCAATTCGATTGGCCAAACATTATAATTTTGGCTCATGACAGAGAATGGGAACACTCCATCAATTGCAAGACCAAACTTGATACTACAAGGTTCATCTTTGAATTTTGTTGGCTATTTTTCCTCTTTGTGTTTTAATGCTTTGGAGTCGGCTGAAATTCACACGAATCCTTGTTTAATCCTATTCTTTGCATGTCAATCCATCAATTGCAAGTGGCTTGCAATGAATTCTTTTTTTAAGTGTAGGTATAAATGGCATATGACGTAAAACCTTCTTTGGAACTGTAGGACCTTGTGCATATGTACAATATCTCTTGTCTTTGCATACAAAGCATTCTACCTTGTCTTGATATTAATCTCTGTATAAAATGCAATCATTTATACATAAATGAATTTTATTATATTCAATCCCCAACTCAAACAACAATTGACACACCTCTCTACAAGTTGATGGCAACACATTCTCTTCAGGAAATATTTTAGTTTTTAGTGCCGTGTAAGATTGCCAAAGATTAGATAAATTGAATGTTTGACTTATGATGAACATGTTTGATATGTTAATCTATATTATTACTATTCATATACAATATATGGTTTCAAAATCTCCTTAAATAAATATAAAGGAAGTTGATGAATGTTTACGAATTACGTAGACCAATTGACAATGCATTGTAAGAAATAGATTTCAACTCACTTCAATATGGTGGTGAATCCTTTGTCTGGCCAACCAAATAGTGACTTGATTTCTAATAATATTAATGTGTATGCCATTTTTGAGGTTCTACTTACACCCAATTTGAACACGAGTGTCTTTGTTGTTTGCTTGATGGAGTCTTTCAGTAGGTTGCTATCATCAACATTACGTCCTATTGTCATCATTACTATAAACCATATGATCATTATTTTAATCATTGTTTCCATCCCCAAAGAAAATTGTAAACATTTCATTCAATCCTTCTTCATGCACTACATTTTCACTATCATGATCATCATCATTAAGGTCGCTAGATAGCATATTGCAGTGATCAGTGTGTGCGTATCTCATCAGCTATTCAAATTTCTTAGGTGGTAGAGTTCTCTTTAAATATGTTATTTTCGCCCTAGTATGGTTTCGATCATCCCGTCCAAATATTAATAACCTAATTAGACCATATTGGGTATTAATAGTCATTCTTTCATCATCATGTTCTACCTATCGACAAATCAAATATCACTTAACAAATCCCATCCCATGTACTAAAATCTTGACCAACTCTTCTTCAGTGTAATTGTTTGTTGTGTCTAAAGTATCCATTGTCATACCCTCTTCCACCCACTGTGTTCTTCATGATTTAACAATTTTAGGTCCACACTCACATACATATGTTTTTTTTCTTTTGCTAGTTGAACACTTAGGCTGTGCACTTGTTCCAATATCCATCTAAAATATCAACAACGTGCATTAATTTATTTCAAGATTAGATAATACACTATAAATTTTAATAATACAGTGAAAAAGGATGGACATATCTCAAAATGCTTCCTAAGTTAAGTCAAAATTTGATAATTACCTAATGTCATGCGACACCTGTTGTATCCTTATTTAATGTGACACGATCTGTTTCGATGGCCTCATATTCTCCCTATAATACATAACATAATAAATTATGTTTAGTACACCAATTATATCATTTCAACTAATATGATATCCAACACAAAACCTCACTTTACTTATATATTTGACATATCGATATCATATTTTGGATTTGAAAAAACATCGTATTTTATATAAATTTATCTTGTCTATGTTGTATCATTTGTGAATTCATAAATACCATCCTCCTTTTGGTTGAGGTTGCTTTGTCTTATTACCTTTATTGTATTTGTAGATTCTATTTTTGATTCTATTTCCACCCACTTTCCTCTCGTTGATTTAGTAGGTCTACATCGTCCAAGTCCTTTGTCTATGGCCTCCTCTAGATCCAATACTACACAATAATGAAATTATTCACTTCATTTTTTCTCCATCCAATTTGATAAATACACTATCTATTTAAACTCAACTAGTTTTCACTGCACCTTTCTAACTAATATGCCCCTATTTTCAATATATACCCTTTTTGTTATTTTCTACTCCCAATATGGTGACATGACACAAATCTTATAAATCTTAGATGAGGATTACGAAAACTAATGGAATACTTTTTCTTTTTTTTCATTTTTTCATTTAACTTAATTCAAACCCTTCAGCCATAATTTTAAATCACCAAATATCTGCATTTTTTTATATTTAAAAAAAATCCTTTGACCCTATATGTTAAAGAATATACTCTTTTCAAAATTTGATTTTAAAGTCTTCAAAATGAACTCAATATATAATACAATAACTATTATAAGTTAACTTGTGGATGAGATATATTTTCAGCGCCACCATCCACCCTATAAAGGAGTAAAGAGTGAGTGGCGGGACTGTAAATGTTTGTGTCACATGTATACATAATCACTAAGTAACACAACCTTTAAAGGTGAAAATGTGTGTATCTGGCTATAACTAGTGGATTGTTACATTATGAGTCATTGACTATTAAAATAAGATTAGGAAGTTTGAAATCACACCAAATTCATTAGTGGGCTAGGAAAACATGACATAAAACACCCTTCATTGCAAGGTCAAAACACCATTTATAGGGATGTACATCAATCAACATTTCAGCTTATCCCATGTGCCTTATATGCACATTGCACATCCAATATTGGTATTCAATTAAACCTCATAAAAATTGACAATAACATGGAAGCCTCCCACATCGACATTTCAAAGTGAAAAGATGACAATGAATATAAACTAGAACAAATTTAAAAATTAAAAAAAAAAGCCCTGCCAAATTATAATTGGCACGCACAATGGATAAACATATTGTGTATCTAAACTATTCAACCAAAACAACATAATACATTCACCATATTTCCATGCTAATATTCACCAATTGTAAATTGAGGGAGCTTTTAATTTATGTGCATAGTTGGAGCACACCACAGTTGAAGCAATGCATTGAGGCTATGAAAGAAAATAACTAGTCGATTGGAACTTTGTTGATGGTGGGTAGAGACATGGATAGACCTCTCCTCCCCAGTTATGGATTTGAATAAAAAAATTGATCTGTGGGTGTGATTCGGCCTCTAGCAACCATGAAATCAATTTGTGCATCTCATTCACCCCCTACCAGAGACGAAAATAAAAGGCCATGTCCATCCATTTTTCACTACTATTGTTTAAAACAGTTATAGGGAAGGGAGAAAAACATAGGGGAAAAGAGAATGGATTTTCCACAATGTGGAGGAAAGAAAATCACCCTAGGAAGCCAAAAAATGTCCAGCAACAACACATGGAAACGAGCAAAGGGATCTGATTATTATGAGAATAAGGTATTTCAAACTCAATTTATAGATTTTCACATGTTTCTATTACTTGTTTTAATTGTATTTTTTAGTTTTTTGTTTCAAAATTATAAAAGAAGAAATCAGGGTTTTTTTCTTCCTAATTTTAAAATAAAAAATTTATTGTACATATATTGGGACATGACAATGAGAAATTGAAAGAGGCAATGGCTTCTATATCGGGGTAGAAGCAATGGATAAAATAGAAGGTATGGACTTGTCCATGCTTTCCAAATACGTGGAAGAACATAAGAAAGACACTAAAATAGACCAACCAAAGCAATCATGTCGAAGGGAATCGATTGATTCCCCATAAACTCCTGGATCGAGAAAAATTTCTAGGAAAAAATCAATCATAGTAACCTCTAATAATTTGGAACAAGGAACAAAGAAATCCAATGTCCCACCCACTCTTAGGACACAAATTTCCTCCACCACCAGTACAAGTACTTATGCGTCTTGCATTGGTACATATGAAACTGAAGTAGAATATGATGTTATCTCTGGGGAAATCAAAATGACAAATGCCAGGAAAGTTTTCAATCATAGGTTGAAGGAATCACACCTTCAATGATTCAAAGAGAATTTTCATCTTCCATTATTGATGATACCCATGCACCTTTCAAACGCAGTCATCCATGACATGTAGACTAAATTTGGGACAAGTTAGTTAGTAAAGCAAGTAAAAACAGAATGGCTCAAAAATGCAAGAGATTTTGTTGCAACCAAATGAAAAAGATAAAACAAATTCCTTCTGAGCTAAGGGCCAAAAGAATGTCAATTGATGGAAGTGTGACAGTATGGAAAGATCTCGTGAAAGCATATGATAGAGCAGATGCACAAAGGAAGTCCAACAAGGAGAGCATACTGATATTTAAATTTGGTCATAAGATTATTTCAAATTCATAAGATGATTTTTATATTTTACTGTTGCATAATTAAATTGAATTAGTGTATATTTTAGGACAAGGCCTCGAATGCCAAGCTTGCCAAATATCGTACCACACATCACAGTGGAAAAATAGGTTTAGAAGCCTTAGCATGCGAATTTGTAAGTATATTTAATATCTCAAATTATATATTTTTTAATTTTGTAAAAAAAAAGTAAAGGATTGGATATTAATTACTTTAAACTGTCAATTTTCCATGTTTTGAAAGGAGAAACAATATGGCCATTATCAATCACAATTGGAATTTGATATGATATAAGACAGAAAGTGGTCCAATTTTTTTATTATCTAAAAAGTGGTATCATTAGTTGACTTTCAATAAATTACTTGGATAAGTTACATTAATATGTCAATTTTCATTTCTTGTGTTAAGTTGTTTATTTATGTATAGCTTGAGTTCTTTTGTGCTCCCTTTGGTCACAACACCCTTATAAATCACCAACCTTTCACTATGATCAAGTCCTTAGAACTCAATATCCAATCATGGCTTTATCAAGTCATTTGCCAAAAACCCTAGGCCAAAGGATGGATGCAAGACCATGTAATACATAACTCGTAGACAACAAAACAAATCACATGGGATTGATTATAAATGCTTGGGTTGAGAACACATTACATGGGATTGATTATAGATGCCTGGGTTGAGAGCACATTACATGGGATTGATTATGGACCCAAGATACATGTGTTGAGGAGCATGGGATGATTGTCTTGGAAAGAAGGAAGCTTTGTGATGAAGAGAAATTGACAATTGCAACCCATTCTTAGAGAGTGCACCACCTGAGGATTGTCTCTTGATGTGTATAACTTGAAGAGAGGGCACTTCAATTGAAGACATTATCTTATGAACTAAATTAAATGGCTTGTGTAATTAGTCCACTTTACCAATGTTGGTCTCCTTGATGTACTCTGTAGAGAGGGAAGAGAATGTATTTTTCTACACTATACTCATTATTTCATCTATATAATTATCATGGAGAGTTCTCAATGCTTATGTGATATAATAGAGGAATACCTAGAGTTTGTGACATAAACCTTAGAGAAGAAATGAAGATGAATGCTAGCACTAGGGATGATCTTGAGTCTTAGCACTTGTCTTAGCAATTATTTTCCATATGGTAGGATGAAGGGTGTATTGAGGTTTAAAACATTTGTTTTCTAATGATATTTATATTGAATGAATTAAGCAGATATGTAGGGACATGGATTTTAGAATAGGAAAATTTATGATGTAAGCTTGTGTTGGAGCCTATTTGAGCTTTGAAGGTCTGATTTGAAAGAAAGGACCTATAACTCTATAGGACACTTCCTTTTCTAATCCTATGGGGAGTATGGTTAGCACACAACTTGGTGATTTTTCAAAACATAATTATTCCTACATTCTAGATTACAACGCAAGTCTTCTCACTATTCCAGCTCTATCAGACCCTTATTAATCCTAAAACAATCAGACAAATGGGGCAGGTGACGATAGATCTATAGATGCAATGTGAACCAGTTTTTGTATAAATTAATGGATAAATCCAACTGGCCTACTTATTAGTGATTACAACCTTTAAAATTGACGTTGTAGTATGGAGAGAAGAACACAAAGAAATTTAATAGAGGTTTAAAGCATATGGCTAAACAAAATCCTATGCATTAGATCTACAACAAAGAGCATGAAATGAAAGAAAATAAGATGTAGAGACTGCAGAGTGCTTCATTAAGGTTTATTAGATAAAAGTCACATGTGTTTCAACTATTCACACAACATTGATAAATCCATTATTGAAATAAACCAACAACTTTATTACACAAGTCTCAGAAGAAGAATAACACAACTGCAATGTTACTAAGAAACACTTCTTGGCTGCCCACTTTCAATATTTAACAAGCAAGATGGAATGGCTTGCTATTACAACATCTGTTATGGCATTTGTTGTTACATTATCTGTTGTTACAACATCCACGATTACAACAGTTGCTTCTCAATCCGTTGTTACCTATGTTTGTGCTTCTCAATTTATTTTCTTGACCCCCCAAGTGCTGGTGTAGTGTTGGGTGGAAAAAACACCTCTTTGGATGCCCACTTTCAAGCTTTGACAAGAAAGATGAAATGGATTTGTACCTCCTCAATTGTTACATAATTTTTTGTTACAACATTCGTTGTTACAACATTTTCTATTACAACATCCACTGTAATTGTCACTGTTTTAGTAGTTTCAATAGTAAACGTTGTTGTAGCATCAACTTTTACAACAGTTTAAACATTTTCAATAGTAATAAGTGTTACAATATCAATTGTTACAACATTTTCAATAGATTTAACATTAACTTATTGTTGCTATATATGTTGTTACAACATTTGTTGTTATAACATCTGCTTCTCAATCCGTTGTTACCTATGTTTGTGCTTCTCAATTTGTTTTCTTGATCCCCCATGTTGTATCTTTGTAGACAATCCTTGGCTAAAGAACTGAGCCAAAACATCAATGTGAGGAATTTAGAGGAATTTAGAAGGCTAAACATTCTCCTTGGACATTTAATCATCTAATAATAACAAAGATGTATATATGAACCTCTATAGTTAACACAAATATATCCAATTACAACATAGAAGCAAAAATCTAAATATTTATGGGCAGTAAATTAAATAAAGTTGTCGAATTTCTAACTTAGTTGTGAACATAAATTTGCAGAGGCACGTTAGTGAGATCGATATTCAATCTAGCCCTTCCTAATGCCCTATACTATTCTCAAATATACGAAGAAAAGGACTATGGAATTACAATAAGAACTCACAAGTACACAATTGTTGTCCATGAACGAAAACCAAAGCCTTTGATTATATCCAAGTTGAAAGTATTATAACAATATTACAAAAAAAATTCTCCAGGTATCAACCCTTTTCTTACTCAAAAATAAGGTATATATATTATATACATATATATATGTGTGTGTGTGTGTGTGTGTGTGTGTGTGTATGTATATTACATATATACATATATACATATATACATATATATTAATATATATATATATTATATTATATATATATATATATTATATATATATATATATATAGTGGATTTACAAAAATATCCTATTCTTTTAAAAGATTTACATTTCAAAGTATTCTTTATCCAAAGATTTGGATAATGTGTAAACAACTTTTAACCATTGTTGCGAACATCAACATTGGGATAAATCGACGAGGGTTCAAAAAACCCAAAAATTGTAAAAATCGAGAAAATATAGGTAAAAATTGGCAAACAACAGCAAAATCAAAATACCATCAAAATATCGGTAAAAATAGGCAAACATCAACTAGGCCAAAAAATCATGATTTCGAGATAAAATTGAGATGTTCGCAACACTAGTTTTAACTAAAAATAGAAAATTGCTTAGAAAACTACTCCATAAATGCCTACAACTACGCTTGATTTCAGCATGTAGGTTCAATCTATTTGAAATTTCTCTATTCTTTTTGCTTGAAATTCTTAATAGTTGTGATCTGCTTCTCATATGCTGTATTGGTAATCTGAATTTATTGAGAAAATTTGACCAATTTCTCCCATTCTTCATCTGTTGGATAACTGGGATCCATCATCTATCTGTATGATTCATCTGTGTCAGTATACTTCTCATAAGAAGGTTTAACTATGAACGACTGTTTGATTTCGTAGCAGATGAAAAGGTCATCAGCTAACATTTGAAGTAGATTATGACCGACAATCTCTCCCTTGATTCCAACAAAATTTCCCCCATCCCCCTCCTCTCTCTTCAACAATCCTTGATATTGGTCTTTTGTTACCGTTTTTCTATATGAATTATTAAAAGATGGAAGACATATCTCTTGCAGAATAAAATTTTTTCTGTAGAGTTTATTGATCTGCACTAGAATATTTTAAGACTTTTCTTTGTCTTCAACATCATAGTTTTCTTCATGAGAAATTTTCTAGTCTGAATAACTGATTATGTTCTATCTACAATTCCTAGTTCTTCAAGTCCTTCTTTGGACCTTGTCTTTAGAGATTTTATTATCTAAATTTCTTGTCTAGGTTTGTTTCCCAATTGTATTTTGATGTCTTTAATATTGTCTTTGGATCTTTCAATCAATTCCCCCTGTTCTACAATAATATCCATAGACCGCCAAAGATCAAACACAGATGACATAATTTCTATCCAAATTTGTTCTTTTGCATGTGATAAACATTGAATACTATTAAAACTACTAAAATACTATTCTAATTGCTTTTATAAATTTGCATTTTTATTTATTTCCTCGACTAAGGCATTGTCTGATTCATTTTTGTTCATCACAACTCCATCTAATTTTTCTTTCAATCTGCCAATATCAACATCCTTTAGTTTAAGAGAATATAATTCTTGTGATATAAATTTTGTAGTAATATCTTCTATGGAACATGTTTCTGTTGCTAGAATTACTACACATTCAGTTTGGGTCTTCTCTTTTAACAACTCTTCCATCCTTTCTTGCATTTTCTAAATTTTCAAGTTGTTCAATTAGATATGATAATATGGTTTCATTCTCCTTCTATAATTCCCCAATTTCTTGTGTTTAGGGATGCTCTTCAACTTTCTTTTAAGTGCTTAAATATCTTCATTTTTCTTCTTAACAATCTCTTGAGATGCATCCACATTTTTGGGATCCAAACCTAATTTAACTACAAGACCATCCAGTGATTTGATCCTAACATCCTTCACCAAAGAATAAGTCTTTTCCATTTTAAGTTCCGCAATAGTATTGTTCAAATAATTGTTCAATTTTGATACATTTGAAGCAGAACTAGTGAGAGAGGAATAAATCATCTCACCAGTTTTTATATGCAGATCAATTTGAATTGTAGGATGAATTTGTTTAGTATTTAAAGATAAAACATAAGTCTTATAATCTCCAGCACCTCTAGGAGCAGAAACTTTAGGTTCAAGAAATGCTAACTTAAATTCATCTTTTTCAGTATCAAGAGTTGAAAGCAACTTGATTTTACTGGAAGAAGTTTGCTTCCAAAACTCGGTATAAGTTACTGACTTCAAAGCCTCATTATTTTTCTTCATTTCCAAAAACTTAGAAAATATTTTTTGGTTAGTAGAAGAAGAAGAAGAAGAAGGAGAATATTGTTCTATCCTTGGATCCAATTCTTGCACTCTGAAACAAGCTCACTTGAAACAATAGTAATTGGTGAAGAAAGGTTAGATGTGATAGTTTCTCATACTGCTCCCTCCATATTGTTTGTTTTCTTTCCCTTGTATACTATGAATTGTTCCATTTTTGTGTCTGTAAGCTTTGATTTGTCCTCTTAAGTTCTTTTTCTTTCATTGGAGGTGTAACCAAAATTTTCTGTCCTATTAACTGCTCCACAATTTGTTCTTCTGTCACTTCCTACAAAGTGTTTTCCGCCCATGTGTCCTTATTAGAAAACTTCTCTATCTCAGACTTTGACAAATGAAAATAAGGTGGGGATTTCTGCTGAACTTTAATGGCTAAAGTTCTCCCAATGGGGTCATATGTCCAAGTAACCCCCAATTTAAACTTCATTTGTGCCAATAATTGTTCCACCTCTTTGTGCTGATCTATGATTCATTATGAATGGCCCTACCTGTGCCTTTAGTTTAAACAACATCTCTTTCCTTCTAGGTAAAAAATTCACTTGATCTACATTAAGGCTTTGTCTGATGAATTCAAGCGCAAAAATATGCATAGGAGAAAAAACCTAACAACTGATAGGGTGGAAGTTCACACCCAAACAATATAATTTATGTAAAATGTTGGTACAAATACCAATCACTAAGCCTTTTTTGTTCACTCAGCTGCATAATCCTTTTGATTTCAGGTGAAATTCTGAGAGGACTTTCACTAATCAATAGATTGTAGCATATGTGAAGAAATTTGTTCACAAAATCAGCGAAGGAAAATTGCTCAGAAGAATTCCTTCTAACCAAGGATTTCTAATGAATCACAGACCAATGATTCCCTTGAAGATCCTTATTTTTAATTGTATTGGGAATCTGTCTGAATGATAATAAAATAACAAATACACCAAGACTGATTGATATTTAAAAGTTTTTTCAACCCCAAATTTAAGAAAATGGTCATGAATGGCCTCAAATAAACACTGGTTGAAATTGAACAAGATTTGTGGTTTCTTATCTAGACAAAAAGTTGACAAAAAAAAACTAGAACTACATCCACTTTCTCATCACTCTGATACGCTAAAATACAATATAAAATGGATATGCTTTGTCTTGAAAATTCTGGAAACATTGATGAAGGGTAAGGAAGACTGTGAATGGGAATACCAGTCCCTTCAGGCATGAATAATTAAAAAATAGTTGCATTTTTTTCAAAAGTTAACTTTTGATATATTTCCAAGAAAATTTCACTAGAGAATGGGTGCAAAGAGTTGGGAAAAGATATGCATAGGGATTTTAAAATGGACTCAGAAGTTACAGAAAATAATGTTTCACTATTTTGAGAAATTATGGTTTTCTCACAGGGTAAGTACCTATCTGCACACCATACTAAAATTTATGGAAAAGGATGAGTTTGAGGAAATATAAATTGGGGTAAAAAGGACTCCCACAAAGAAAACTCGCCGCTATTATCTTGAAACTTTTGGGACTCCGAATTCTACAATTCATATAGGTCAAAATCTGAGTTTGTATCTTCTATACAACTTTCTCTATCAACTAAGAGAAATTCATCAATTTTTGGGAGGGTTTCAGACTAAACCTGAGACTATTTTCCTTTAATTGAACTCATTTTGAACTATCAACTTGTAGCAAGTAGCAAAATTACCTGTAAAATGTACCACACATTGTATTTTTGAGTTATCGTTGAGGGCTTTTTATAATTATGCACTTTGATTCTTGGTGTCTGGTGATTGAAGGAAAGGTGAAAGTGGATGGACAAATGCTAGAGTGATCAAAATTATGAATGACAGTGAGAACATAATGGAATGAACGTTTGGATAAGGGGCATATTTAGAATTAAATAGAAAACTTTATTTAAAATTAAATGACAAACAGTCAATAAAATAGTGACAGGAGATATTTAAGACCGAAAACTGGGAATGGATTTTTGCACTGGGGGTAGGCGATAAGTGGTAATGAGTGCAAGGGGGTGCACAATTCATACGTCACTGCCACATTGCAAAAGTTGTTTTGGAAAAATATTTTTTTGCGCCAACCACCCCCGCCCCCCTCCACCATTAAATGTCGAGCAAGCGGGGGGGGGGGGTAATAGAATAAGAGTTGTCGATCACCAAAGCATTAATCACCACCAATAGAAAATGCACGCTAGTTAGTGTGCGACGATTTTCCATTTTATTTATTAAAATAAAACAAAATAATATATTGCAACATTATATATTTGCGCACAAACTATTACAAAGTGCAATAAAAACATTTTTTTTTTTTAATTTTAGTCAAAATTTTGAAATTTTCAACGTAACAAGAAAATGTTACAACACCCCAAGTTCTAGTGTAATGTTGGGTGGTAGAAAAACACCTCTTTGGCTACCCACTTTCAAGTTTTGACAAGCAAGGTGAAATGACTTTCTACCGCTTCAATTGTTACAACATCTGTTGTTACAACATCTGTTGTTACAACATCCATTGTTACAACATTTGCTGTAATGGTCATTATTTCAATAGTTTCAATAGTAGAAGTTTTTATAACATCAACTTTTACAAAAATTTCAACATTTTCAACAATGTTACACCATCAATTGCTACAACATTTTCAAAATATTTAACATTAACATGTTGTTATAGAATATGTTGTTACAACATCCGTTGTTACATCATCCGTCTTTCAATCTGCTATTAACTATGCTTGTGCTTCTCAATTTGTTTTCTTGATCCCCTAAGTGTTGTAGTGTTTGGTGGAAGAAACAACTCTTTGGATACCCACATTCAAGCTTTGAAAAACAAGATGAAAAAGCTTGCTATTATAACATATGTTGTTACAACCTCTGTTTCTCAATTTGATGTTACCTATGTTTGTGCTTCCCAATTTATTTTCTTAATCCCCCAAGTGTGGGTGTAGTGTTGGGTGGCAGAAACACCTATTTGGCTTCCCACTTTCAAGCTTTGACAAGTTAGTTGAAATGGCCTTCTACCCCCTCAATTTTCTCCTCAAGGTGCTACCTCTCCTTCAAGGCTACAAATTTAGTTGCTTTGATAACTTACGATCCATAAACAGTAGGCCTATGGCCTACTTATCTCATCAAGATGGATCATTGTGAAAATAAATATAAAATAAAACAATGATGTCTCTCAAACTCAATGGTTGTTTCCAATGCAATTCATTAATTAGTTGTCAATGCAATACATTTAAAAAACGAGAACTTTGTCAAGTCAAGTTCAAGGATCCTTTGTTAGTCCAAGTGGGTTAAAATATCGTACCCATGATGCATTGTTGTAATTCACATAACCAATGCTCAGGCTTTAAATTGTATACAATTAACCAAAAGAAACATTTGTTGGGATCACTGCTCTTTATCAACAAAGGGCATAATCGACTATGTTTGCATTAGGTTTCAAGCCTATTCCAAATGGATTCCAACATTATAATTCATCAATAAGAGGTTATTTCATAAGGAAGTTCAATTTATTTAGTTGAAAAGTATTGCAACATCTAAAAATCCATAGGTTCACCAGTGAATAAAGGTTCATCATGCCCAATCTGTGAAGTGATCAATGCCAATTCATAGATTCCATGGATTATCTTGATTTTGACTTTGACCCATAATTACTATCCCTAGAAAAATCTACCTTGAATATGTTCTCAACTGTTAGGCAAGCACAAATTGTTTGCAACAATCATCTATATGGAAAGTGTTTACCCTATAGAAGTCGCAATGAACAATCATCTTAAAGTTTTAGTGTAGACTTGTATCAGCTCTGTAGGACAACCATAGGTCACCTCTAAGTCACCTTCCTTGGCTTCATTCTCAGATTAAATTCAAGTTCTTTCGTTGTCCCACAAGTCGTTGACTTGTTTTGACCTCTAAGACTAAGCCTAGGGTGGAACGATCCCTCTATCGCCTAGCTATTCTACATGTGAGCTTCAAACACAACCATTTCTCCAAGGAGTGACATAGATAAAGGGAAGCTCCCTTTCACCACCTCTTGCAACTACAAAGTCATCACTACCAGTTGTAATTGGACTTATGCCATTCTTGTTGATCCTTCTTCTCCACCTAGATTTGAGTCTAGTCTCATTCCCCGTAACCATTTCATCTTCAACACCTTTACTACATATTGCTACTCAACATTGAAAGGAAACATTGATCATCCCTTCACTGTTTCAGTAGTTTCAATAGTAGAAGTTATAACATCAAATTTTACAGCATTTTCAACAATTATGGGTGTTACAACATTTTCATTAGATTTAACATTGATATTTGTTATGACATTTGTTGTTACAACATATGCTACTATAACATCCTGTGACAACCCCACCCATGATTATATCATAAAATGCATTGTAAATATTTTTTACAAATATGTGAAATTAAGAAAAAGGGACTGAGTCAAAGGGACATATATTGTAGAGCTGGGGAGGAGGTTTGCTTACTTGGGAGGTTGAAGTTTTCTCGTGGAGAAAATCTTAAATGTTTGGGAAAACTATTAAAATCTGGATGGTGCATGAATTAATGAACTGGTTCTTAAAATTGAATGAACTGTAAGGAAGGTACACAGGCCCATGCACTTGGGAACATTCCCAAGGAAAAGGCACAAGAAACCAAGAGGGGAACTACGCAGTGCAAGAAATAAGGGATGAAGTAGTAAATGCAAGCCAGGAAAAGAAGGAAATGCATGGTATTCAAATTCATGTTGAAGGAGAGAGGAGACACAATTCAAGCAACAAAAAAGCAAAGAAATTCGGTTCAATCAACTGGCAATGTAAAACAAGAGAAAAGAGAAGGGGATTGGCTCTTAGTTTCCTTGGAGGTTGTGGGTTGAGATACTAGTCTCTTGAGCCTTGTAGCAGTTTGGGGTTCCATGGAGTTTGTGGGTTGAGATTGAATCCCTGGAGCCCTGTAACATCTTGGCTCCCTGGGGGCTATGGGTTGAGATAGAGTCTCTAGATCCTTGTAACAGCTTGGGTCCCTTGAGGCTGCGGGTTGGGATGTAATCTATCGTGCCTTGTAAAAACTTGGATCCCCTAGATTTTGTGGGTTGATATAACAGGCTCTGGAACCCTAGACATCTTAGGAAGATGTTAATCCTGCAACAACATCAAAATAAGACTTGATTAAATACCTTGGTTATTACATTATTGTTATAGTGGATCCTGGACTCCCTAGAAGGGAGGGAATCACTGTATACACACTTGGGATGAGGCAAGAAAATTTGGACTCCTTGTTCTGAGAAGATGGCAACGTAAACTAGTGGGACTGAGGATGAGGCCCTCTGGATTCCCCGTTTTTGTTGGTAGTTGGTGTTCTAATCCCTTAAACAAGCACCCCCTTTAGAATATGGAATATGGCTCAGAGGTGAAAACTACAAATAAATGTGGTTGTAGCTGCCTATGGTTGGGTGGAAAGTCCTTGTCCCAGACTCAGTTGCCATGCAAATTTAAAGATAAGTATATGTTTGTGTTGCTTAAATATTAATGAACTTATGATGCATTTTTTGTTGAAATGGTTTGGATTCTTTTTGGATTGTAACAACATTGTTAATGTGATGAGCATGTGGATGTATCTCTATGCAGAGATAGATTTATAGTTATGATAAATAAATGCATACATAAACACATATGTCACACCTCTGAAATATCAATGTTTATAAGCAAGTTGAACTAGTGTATGCATCTGCAATGGAATGGAGTGATGTGTTAAATGCTCATTACTAAAGTCCATAACATATAATTTGAAAAAGAATGTGTAATGTTGTATACAATAAGCTAACTTGAGTCAAATTCCTGATCTAGAATCCAGCCTTGGGGTAAATGCTCATTCATACCGATTAACAACGCATATATAAGTAATCAAATATGTCATGAAACGCCATAGGTAGCGGAAGGATCCATAAGGATTTGGAATGAAAACTTAGAACATTGGGCACAAAGACCCTTTTTATTAACATGAACTGAGTACATAAGAGATCACCCGCTTGGCAAGGTCTGCACATATACATGGATGTTCCTTCACTGGGCTATAAGCCCTTGAACCTATGCAAAAGGCATTGAGTCAATGATGGAAGGGTTATCCTTCCTTTAAGTGCAGAAATAGCCAAAAAACATGCAGGTAAGCTTCATCAATATTACATTATAAGCAGCCTATATATCTTCTTCTTGCATCAAGGTGTAGCTAGCTTGGCCCAAAAAGTGTTTTCATATCACCATGGAGCTGCTTACAAGCCTACTTTGAAGCTTGAAACCTTTGTCGTGTAGCAAGCGAGGTGGATACCTTTCAAGATTTCACATGCAATCGATGGTAGGTAAGGGTTGCAGGAACACTTATGCTAAGATTTGTGGGATTCCTTGTTTGAGAATGGGGAATGCATAAGGGCCATGAACACCTTGGAGTTAGATTGGCTCAAGTTCAAGAGGGGTAGCACCATAGGGAACCTTAATAAGTCTTCAACATTAGCCCTGAGTACTGGCGTTGATTCAGAGGTCTGCAAGACCTCAGAGATAGATCCATGGTCGAAATAACTAGCTCAGGGAAACCATGGTCTAGTTGAGACTTACTCTTATGACGATCGTAAAGATACCTATCTTATGAATTTCTTAAGGCAGGATCAAGATCCCTTAGTCAATCCATGGCAGGGATTGAAGATAAGATCGATGCGAAACAAGAGGGAAAGCCTTAAACTTATAATGAAAGTTCGACAAAACCTTTCACTACTCCAAACCCTAGATGTGGAGACTGTTCATTGGCCCGACATGAATTTTCCTTTAACATAATTGGATGAGGAAGTGACGATATAGCCCGAAGGTACAAACCTGAAAGATAACCCTAGAGGATTATGTGGTGTAGCTATGGGATTGACCAAGATGATTGCAACCGGGATGAGTTGGATGACACACTAGCCAGGAATTCATGTGATTGGTCAGAGGTGGACCCTCTTGACAGGTCGGTGAGGGGCTGATGCGGTGAGTGGAGGCTGGTTCATTCGGTAGGCCCACTATATATATATATATATATAATTATATATATATATATATAGTATATATAATATATATAATGTATGTATATATATATATGTATATTATATATATATGTATATATATCTATATGTATATATATATAGATACAAACTATATATATATACATATATATAATACATATATATATACATATATATATATAATATAAATATATTATATATAATATATATATATATTATATATATATATATAGATATAGATATATATATATACCACACACACACATATATATAACACATACATATATATATATATATACATATACATATACATATACATATACATATAAGCATGTAAAGTAACAACTCTAGTTGTGAGGCCCTTATGATGAGTTGGGAAGTCAAGTAGAGTTCGAAGGAAAAAAATCAATAAATATGTTTTACCCCATTCCTCTAATAGTATGAGGGGTTGGGTGATGTTACACATCCGTTGTTACAACATCTGTGTCTCAATCCACTGTTACCTATGTTTGTGCTTCTTATTTTTTTTTCTTGATCCCCCAAGTGTTGGTGTAGTGTAGGGTAGTAGAAACACCTCTTTAGATGCCCACTTTCAAGATTTGACAAGAAAAATGAAATGGATTTCTACCCCCTCAATTTTTACAACATCCATTGTTACAACATCCACTGTAGTGGTCACTATTTTAGTGGTTTAAATAATATCATTTGTTATAGCATCAACTTTTACAGTAGTTTTAACATTTTCAACATTAATGGGTATTACAACATTAGTTGCTACAACATTTTTAACATTGACATAATGTTATGGCATATGTTCTTACAACATCTTCTGTTACAACATTTTTTGTTACAACATCTACTTCTCAATGCATTGTTACCTATGTTTGTGCTTATCAATTTGTTTTCTTGATCCCCCAAGTGTTGGTGTAGTGTTGGGTGGCAAAAACACCTCTTTGGTTGCCCACTTTAAGGCTTTTACAAGCAAGACGAAATGGCTTGTTGTTACAACATCTATTATGGCATTTTTTGTTACAACATCTACTTCTCAATCCACTGTTACATATGTTTGTTCTTCTCAATTTGTTTTCTTGATCCCCCAAGTTCTAGTGTAGTGTTTGGTGGCAGAAACACCTCTTTGGCTTCCCACTTTTAATATTTGAAAAGAAATATGAAATGAATTTATACCCCCTCTATTGTTACAACATTTGTTGTCCAATATCCACTGTAATGGTCACTATTTTAGTAGTTTCAATATTAGTAGTTGTTATAGAATCAACTTTTACAACAATTTCAACAATAATTTCATGCCGTTATAGCATCTATTGTTACAACAACGTATGTTGTTACAACATCTTCTTCTTCATCCAATGTTACCTATGTTTGTGATTCTCAATTTGTTTTCTTAATCCCCCAAGTGCTAGTGTAGTGTTTGGTGGCAAGAACACCTCTTTGGCTTCCCATTTTCAAGCTCTGACAAGCAAGATTAAATGACTTGCTGTTACAAGATCTGTTGTTACAACATCTTAGTTGTAACTTATCTGAAATTTTATTATCGTATGTGCACTTTGATATGCTATAATATGATTATTGTTTCATTTCATATGTTCTAATATTAGATATATAATAGATAAATTAATTATTACATGAAATAAATAATAACTTTTCATTCTAATTTTTTTTTTTTTTTTTGCAGAACAAGGATCTTCGAAAAGATCTGAATTATCCTCATCACATAGATCTAGATCACATTGGGTCTTATGCTGAGATGGTAGATGATGCTCAAGATGACATAGATACAAATGATAACGAGGCTGATGCCAATATAGAAGATGATGATCATGATCAAAATGGTGATGATGATAATGATGATCATAATGGTGATGTTGATCATGAGGCAGTTGTTGGTAGCATCTAGTGACATTCATGATAATATAGACTGCATCATGAATCATTTTTGATATATTGTTATGATGCCAATTTTCATGGTTACTATCATATGTATCTTTTTCACAACCTCCTGTACAATATTATTGAGTTGTATCTTTTTGACATGTATCATTTCGACTTATATCATTTGGACATGACTTATCATATTGACTTGTATCATTTTGTCTTACATAATTAATCATTTTTATTTATATCATTTGTGCATGATATCATTTTGACTTATGTTGACTATTGGACATGCATCATTTTCACATGCTATTATTTTTAAAAAGGAACAGGTATATTTTTATTAATCTAACTAGAATTTGGCCAGTTCCATTACATTCAAAAGCATCAAAATTTCCAGAGTCCTCCAAATTTGTTCTGACTAGTATCTTTGGGTGTGCAGTAATGTTTTTCTCCAGATTTACTACATCATTATTCTTGTAATTTTTGAAAAATACCCCATTAATATTTACATACCTACATAAGATAATCTACCTATTACTCTAAAATTAACTACCTAGTTCCTTCCACATTATCCTGGTCGAGTTCCTCCATAGCAGCCTTGTTCGCTTCCTCCTGTTGGAATGGTTTTACTGCTCCTTGTTGCCCCTGCTCCTGCTACAACTCCTGTTCATCAAGAAACACTAGAGGGAGAGACCCTCCCTCACCATTCGACATATATTATTCACTATTGTCACCGAGGTCAAATATTTGTTTTAACGCTGAAACAACTACAATCTCCACATTAACCTCGTAGTTCTCCACCTTTTAATCAGGATTTTATATTTTGGATATGATTACCTCCATCGCCCCTTGCTCAATTTAAACATTTTTTTTAGACCTTCCACTAACCTGTTACCAGGGTGAAATGGTAGCAAGCCTCAAAAAATATTTTCCCACCTATCCTAGAGATAATCTCCTTGATTTCCTGCATTAATGCCTAGTCAATCTCATCTAGGGATCCACTAGCGCCATTTCCTAATGAGGACGCCATCACTTCGACTCAGAAAGAATGTATGGAGAGCCACTGTGGATGAATTCTGCATAACCATCCTCTTATAACCATAATTCAATCCAAAATGATGGCTCAGGTAGTCCCTTAGAGTTTTATTTTGTTCACATTCATCTCACACCCTGCAAACAATTATGAATTCATTGCTTCTTGGTCTGGACCATAAAAACACACGGTTGAACTGAGATGTTCTTCCTCGACCACAGAAATATCAAATCCCTCACAACTAATCCTTAATTCTTTGCTGATGAAATCCCACCTGCCCACATGCTTAGCATTAATCCTCGCACTTAACCATCTGTTGGATGAATGGCCCATCATTCTGCTGGAGCAATCATTGATGATATTTTGTATCGTGAAATGAATACCAAATTTATACAACCTAATAGTCAGATTATCCTCCTCAAATACCCTTAAGCATCTTGAGATCCTCAAGTTATGAGAAATCATGGTATGTGACATATAGTTGTTATGTCGCCATCCTCCATCAACTCACCTTGAACCAAATTGACACCTTTGTTCGCTTCATCGTCTGCCAAAGTGTTGTTCTCTCTCTTGATATGATATAACTCCAAAATTTCAAAATTTTCCATGATCATTTGGATTCTTTGTAGAGTTGGTCTTGTATTTAGGTCCTTGCAATGATTTAGTTTAATGCATTTTTTAATTTTAATGAGAGAGTCTCCAAATAAATATATGATGATGATCTTGTTAGTATTGACTCGTCAATTTTTATTTGTTGAAAGTGGTTGATGATTTGGATGCATATTTATTACGTATGATGGTTTTGATTTACTTCTCATGATGTATGTTGTCAAATTCACTTAAATTAAAGATATTTGAATCACGTGTTTTAATTACAGATGATGATCATGTTACAGTAATTTTCTTGTTATTTTATATATATTGTATGTTGTAGATTCTATTATGATGGAGATTTAATAAGTATAATGATGTTTTGTATGGTGATATTTATGGAGCCATCACATTTATGTTTTCTTGGAATCGATGTTTCGAACCAACCACTGTGGTTAATTTGTATGGATATTTGTTTCCCTAAAAATTCTTTATAAATGCTATTCTATAAAATATTTCAAATGGATTCATATGATGTATAATCATATAACTTATTTAAGAGACATGATATATTTCACTAATTAAATTGAAATAAAACATATTAATTTAATTGTATGCAAAACAATAATCATTTTTTGGAAGCAAAAAGTGAAGCAACAATGGAAGCCAAATTGGAAGCCTCACTAGAAGAAAAACAAGAAGCAAAACTAGAAGCCAAATCAAAAGCCAAACAGGACGTCTATCTTGGTGTTATTTCTGATTTTTGGAAGAAAAATTAGAAGCCACACTAGAAGAAAAGCTGGACACAAAATTGGAAGCCATACTAGAAGAAAAACTGAAAGCAAGATTGGAAACCACACTAGAAGAAAAAATAGAATCCACACCAGAAGAAAAAATGGAAGCAAATTTGGAAGCCACACTAGAAGCAAAACTAGAAGAAAAATTGGAAGCCACACTGGAAGCAAAATTGGAAGCCACACTGGAAGAAAAATTGGAAGCCACACTAGAAGAAAAACTGGAAGCAAAATTGGAAGCCACACTAGAATCCAAACTCGAAGCAAAATTGGAAGCCACACTAGAATCCAAACTTGAAGCAAAATGAGAAGATAAAATGGACGTTAAAATGGAAGCCAAACCAAAACCAAATTGGAAGCAACTCCTAGAATTATTTATGGCACTAAAATGGCACTATTCTAGGCACTATTTACGACGCTTTTCCAGGTAATACTTATGCCGTTATTTCTAGCGCAACTCCAAAAAAGATTTTGGGCATTGTTTACGGTGATATTTACATTGCTATTCCTAGTGCTACTTATGATGTTATTTCCAACGCAACTTCGGGCAAGATTTTGGGTGCTATTTATGGCATTATTTATGGCGCTATGTTTCGGGCGCTATTCTAGGAGAAATTTATGAAGCTATTTCTAGACCAATTTATGATGCAAAATCTGGCGCTAGGATAAACATACCTTGATGCACCTATTTTTGCACTGAGAAAGGTGTCCAATTCTTGAATTGAAAAACACTAATTTCCGATGTGATTTTAGGCGATATTCGCTTGTTCTATTGTAGTGACATAAGCTTTAAAATTGGGGAGTCACACTGAGTTGATTGGATTGGATCAATATCTCTTTGGTTGTAATGCTGCAAATATTTTTCCTTGAGGAATTGAACCCAACAAGACTTTGGGTGAGATTTAAATTTTTGGGCTAGCGTAGCTCTTATGACCCAATTCATTAAAATGGGGTCATGGATACAAAATCCTCCATGACGTTTAGGAGCTCTCACATTGGCCCAATTTACTAGGTGGAACTTTTTGTGAATGATTTGCTTCCTTCCCGTAGAAATTTTCTGATGTAGATGTTGAGACACTAGGGAACATATTGCGGTGCAAAAAGTGCTGAGAACTGGAATAGGGGAATAGTTTATAAGACTGCTTTTGTGAGAATGGTGTGGCATGCTAAGTTAAGCCATCTGGCTCCCCAAGCTTCCATATTTCCTTTTAAATTCACAAGAGAGGTTTTCCATGATGGGAATGGAGTTTAAGATAGATGGGGATCCTTACATAGCTGAATTATTTCTAGCTTTAAATAGGATTAAAACAAAGAATATCTCCGAATTAAAGTCATAAAAGGGTATAGGATGAAATCATGAAATACCTGGATGATATTAGAAAGTAAGGTTACGAAGTGCTAGGGTTTCAAGCTTCTGCAAGCATTGAACTCCATGGAGGGGCGAAAAGGGGGGAGCTCCACTCCCTCCTATAGTCAGGTCATAGCCAACCGAGGTAAGAAACTGATAGAAACTGCCAGAGGTCCTTCAGGAGAAGGGAAAAGGAACATTGAAGAGGAACACGATTTGACCAATGTAAGGGAGGACAATAGAACAAAAGAAAATGAGGAAGAAGACAAGAAATAGAAAGCAGAAAACAAAACGTAAAAGGGGCCACGTAAACCTAAGGTTGAGGTCACACCCATAGTAGTTCGCACAGGGACCACATGCAGACCTATGCTATCATTTGTAAATTCATGGGATTATGGCCCACAGAAAAGGTGCTACAAGCGTGGATTAAATACCACTGGAAACTAAAAGGAGGCATAGATCTACATTTTGGGTCAAAGGGTTGCTTCATTGTGGTCTTTACAAATATTGAGGACAAAGACAAGGTGTTTAAAGGAGGGCCCTACTTCTATGCAAGTGCATGCCTCTACATGCGGCCTTGGATGATGAATTTTGTCTTGGAGCAAGACACTTTCACTTCAGTCTCGGTCTAGGTAAGACTCTATTCCCTACCTCTAGATTACTGGCAAACTGAATCTTTATCTGCCATAGGAATAAATTAGGGCATTTTGTCAAAGCATCTGAGGCCATTAGAAGGGGAAAATATACTTCCTTTGCATGAATATGTGTTGAGATGGATCTCTCTGGAGCTCTACCGGATGAGGTCATCTTGGAAGTTTTTGATGAAGAATGGGTGAAAACAGTAGATTATGAACATATTCCTTTTAGATGTCGCATGTGCCATGAGCATGGGCACCTATTTAGTGACCGCCCTCTTAGTAAAATAGAAAACAAAAGTAAAGCTACCATAGTGAAAGACACTGAAAACTTTCACAAAGTGGGATATAAAGGAAAAGGGGGCAAAAGGGGGCCAAAGAAACATCAAATAGAAGGGCAACAGGCTAGTCTGAACAGCTTCCAAGTACTAGAAGAAGAGGAAGAGACAACAAGGTAGATCAGGTAATGGAAGGCAGCCCAGGGGAGAAGGAGAAAGAAGAAAAAGAGACTACGTTGAGTGATGGAGAATCGAAAATGGACCAAGAAATGACCTAGAGTGAGATGGAAATGGAGGATCATGAATTGCAGGATATTCTTGATTGAGAACACCTAGATCTCGAAGGGTTCTTGAAACAGGGGACCATGGGAGCGGTAGACTCACTACCTCAAGAAGAGTTTAACATAGTACAACAATAGTTCCTATGGAAAACTCAAGCTAAAGGGCTGGAAAGGCAAAGAAACAATGAAAGGTAGGGCAATGAAGGTGTGAAAACTATGAAAACCACACCAAGATTAGCTCCTAGAAATCCAGGAAGGAAAAGAGGCATAAAAAAGCATAATGAGTTATTGATGGAATGTGGAAAGCTAATGATAGATTCAGGTAAGATGAAATATCTAACCAGCTACTCCTTTACAAATATTTCATAATGAAGTTCACATCTTGGAATATCAGAGGTCTAGGAAGTAAAATAAAACAAGAATACTTAGCAATAGAATGAAACAAGAAGCTCCAAATATGATCTTTATCTGGGAAACTAAATGTTCCATTCAAAAAATAAAATAAATACACAGTAAATGGCTCAATAAATATGAGTTTCTAGAAGTCAAAGCAGATAAAACAATAGGAGGTATACTTACTCTTCGGAACCCCCAAAAGATTGGCATAATAGATGTTGAGGCATCTAGGAATTATTTATCAGTGGTTATTCAGCCTTTAGGAGACAGGGAGATTTATTACAAATGTTTATGGCCCCTAAAGACCGGATGATAAAATCAGGCTTCTAGATTCTCTTGTGGAACTAAGAGATAGACATGTAGGAGTACCATGGATCATGGGTGGGGACTTCAACATGATCAAATCATTGTCGGAGAAAAAAGGTGGAACCAGAAATTTAAGGAAAGACTTTATAGCATTTCAAACTTTTATAGACAATATGAAGCTAGTTGAGACTGATATGAGTAATGGCCTCTTTACATGGAACAATAAGAGAGGAGGAGAGTCTCAAGTAGCCTCAAAGTTAGACAGATTCATAATCTCAGAGGACCTTATGCTCACAGATAAGGAAATGACAGTGAAAATTCTCCCCTTTGGAGGCCCGGACCATTGGCCTGTACAACTTGAGGTTTAGGGCATTGGCACCCCCAAGAACAAACCTTTTAGATTTGAGAATATCTGGCTCACCCACCCAGATTTTATCAGCAACATTGCAAAATGGTGGACATAGGATCTGCATATTCAGGGTACAAGACTGTTTCTGCTACACAAAAGACTCAAACACATCAAGCTCAGACTCAAAGATTGGAACAAGAATGAATTTGGTAATATTTTTGAAGTGAAAAAACCTATTGAAGGTAAAATGTAGGAACTCAGTCAAGCCCTTATCATGGATGACTTTGATACAGTCAGAAATGATCAAGTCACCAAGCATCATCAAGACTGGGAGAACTTATGTAAACAAGAGGAGATATTTTGGAGACAAAAATCAAGATTTCAATGGCTAAAAGAAGGGGAGAGAAACTCTAGGTTTTTCCAAAAATCCACCATGGCGAACAGATCTCATAATAGGATCTCATCGATCAAGGATGTCGGAGGTCAACTACTCAATACGCATGAAGATATAGAAGTTGTGTTGGTTCAACACTTTTGAAGTATCGCAGAGGAGACCATTTTAGATAGAGCTCATTTTATCAGGGACTTAACAAGGTACATACCTAAGATAGTAACAAGAGAGGATAATTTTAATCTCAATAGGATAGTGACTGAAGAGGAGGTTAGTGAGGTCATCAAAGAAATGCAGAATGGTAAAGCGCCAGGCCCTAATGGTTTCAATGTGGATTTCTTTAAAGCTTGTTGGAACATTGTCAAGCAAGATATTCTGAATGTCGTGGAGGACTCCCGAATGAATAGAACCATTTTGAAGGTGCTCAATACATCCTTCATCTCTTTGATCCCCAAACAGGACATTGCTCAGACTCCAGACAGATTTAGACCCATAGCTTTGTGCAATGTGGTGTACAAGATTATATCCAAAGTTATTGCCAACAGAATCAAACCCCTTCTTCCTACTCTAGTTTATGTGGAGCAATCAGGATATGTGGAGGGTAGACAAATTCTCAATAACATCATTCAAGCGCATGAGGTGTTTCATTCATTGTTAAGCAATAGGAAGCGGGAATGATTATGCAATTGGATCTAGCCAAAGCTTATGATAAGTTGAGTTGGACCTATATCAAGAAGGTCCTTCTAGCCTTTGGATTTGACCATAACTGGGTAAGATGGGTTATGGCACTGGTAACGTCTTCTAGCTTTTCAATTCTGGTTAATGGTTCTCCATCCAAGACTTTTCCTTCTTCAAGAGGCCTCAGGCAGGGAGATCCACTCTCCCCCCTTCTCTTTATTGTCATGATGGAAGGACTTGGTTGAAATATCAAGCATGCTAAAGAAGTGGGTAACATCAAGGGTCTCCAACTCTCTAAGACTGGGCAGGTTTTAACCCATCAATAATTTGTTCATGACACCATGCTGCAGGGCATCCCCATGGTCAAAGAAGCACTAGCTTATAAACAAATCCTGAGTGACTTTGTCATGGCTACAGGTATGGAGGTAAATCTCTCCAAATCTAAGATTTTCTTCTTTAACACTAATATTGCTATTCAGAGGAATATCTCCAGAATTCTGGGCTTTCAAAGGGATGTCCTTCCTTCCAAATACTTGGGAATTCCTCTAACTGATAAACCTTTGCACAAGAGCATTTGGGAGCCGATAATTAACAAGATGTAGGATAAAACCCATAAATGGACTATTAGATATTTAAACTTGGCAGGTCGGTTGGTGCTTACAAAATCTGTACCTCAATCAATCCCCGACTTCATGCTTTTAGCCCTTCCAGCCCCAAAAGGAGTTTTGCAACAATTTAGAACCATTCAAAGAGACTTTCTTTGAGGTAAGGGAGAGGAGAGAAAGAAATGGGCCTTGGTAGCCTGGGATAAGATTTGCAAACCTAAAAACCACGGAGGTCTTGGACTGGATGATATGGAAGTGCTAAGCAAAGTTTTAGGGGCAAAATTATGGTTGCATTGGGTAAAAGATCCAAAGGCTCAGTGGGCTCGTATTTGGAAAGAAAAATATGCCAGCAATTGGCAAGATAATGATCACATAAGGATGACTGGCATCATAAAAGGCTCTTACATCTGGAATAAAACCTAGGAGAATAGAGGCTTAGTGAAAAAAAATAGCTTCTGGGAAATCAGAGAGGGAGATATTGCTTTGTTTTGGGAGGATAAATGGAAACAAGAACCTACACTGCTAAGAGAGGACTTTGTGGACCTTAAGAAAGAAATTGATACCAAAGGGTTACTTAGGGTAAAATATTTTTGGGATCAAACCAATAGCGAAGGAAAATGGAGAACCTGGAAGAATATGGAATACAGGGAGGATAGCCCCTTGAAAGCAAAAGTTGATGCACTTCTGACAATGTTGGACCAAAGGAAAATTCTGGTTTCAAAGGGGCATGACCAACTTAGATGGGGCAACAATAATGAAGGTACCTTCAATATTAAGGAGGCAAAGCACATAATCCTAGAGCTGGATTACAATGAACCGGACAAGGTTTGGCAGAACCTATGGAGGTGTTAAGGATGGATGAAAATCAAACTCTTCATGTGGCTGGTACATCATAAGAAAATTCTGACTTGGGAAAACATTCAAAAGAGGGGTGTTTTGGGACCTTCTAGATGTCAGATTTGTGAATCCCAAGAGGAAATAATGGAGCACCTTCTCAATAATTTCATTTTCACCTCCAGGTTGTGGGATAATTTTGCCACAATTTTCAAACAGATAGACAAGGACAAATGTAGCATTATCAATACCCTTAATAATTGGAGAAGAAACTTCTCTGATTATGAAATTCTTCACTCAGCTTGGGCTTTGACTCCAAGCTTCATAATATAGAATGTCTGGAAAGAAAGGCACTACAGAATCTTCAAAAATGAAAAAGTTCCTCCCGACGCATTATTGCACAGATCTTAAAATAACTTAAGGAGACGGTGGGAAATTTAGTGAGAATTTCACCAAATAATCCACCTTCAGAAGCTGAAATGCAGATACTTCTTCAGTTGGGTATGCAGGGGCTTATACCACAGGGCATGGATAGGAAGGTGAAGAAACTGGTCAATAAGCTAGACTGCTGGCATCCTCCCCCTTAGGGTTTTTTGAAATGCAACATTGATGGGGCCTCAAAAGGCAACCCGGGTATTGCTGGTTATGGAGGGGTGTTAAGGGATGAAAATGGTTGCATCCTTTTTATTTTTCATTTCCATTTGGGAAGAGCTAAAAACAATATGGCAGAATTAATGGCACTTGTGCAATGTTTAGAAATCCTGAAGCAGGACAATCTCTAGAATATAATAATTGAAGTTGATTCTGAGTTAATCATTAACTCGGTTAAGAGAATCTATTGTGGCACAGAGCTGGAAAAAGTCTTGAGACCCTGGAGGCTGCTTCAGGTCTCTCAAAGGATTCAGTTTCACCTTTTGTGCTTGTGAACCATGAGTTTTACTCATGTGTGAAGGACGACAAATAAATTGGCAAACATTCTAACCAATCAAGGGGTGCTCTGCACCAAAAGCAGGGTCAAGTTGAGTTGGAAAGAGATGCCTCAGAATAGATTGAGGGAGCATTGTCTCAATCAGGCAGATGAGGACAGAATGTTATTTCGAAACAGAGTCACAAAGACGGGATCTAGTTGATTTGGATTCAATATGAAGTGTTATTTCAAAAGTGATGTTACAATTGGGATGCAAGTCTTTGTCTGCCTCCTCAGCCTAGGTAAGCGCAAACACATAAGTCTCAGGTGGAAGTTGCTTGACAGATAGTGGTTCTCGAATGACCGGACGGAGAACATCAAGAATGGTAAGAAGATTTTCATCTTCCTTTGGTTCAAGCGCCTGAGGAGTTGGGATGGTGTGAGGGACTGGAGTCCCGACTTTCTCAGTAGACTCAAAACCCCCGCATTACTTTTGTGGTGTCAATATCACCCTAAGGGTAGTTTCTGGTTTATCACATGCCCTTAAAGCCAGGAGTGGTTTTTCAAAGTTGTGAGCAATTCCACTCACCACGCAACACGTGGCCAAGGTTGGGGAGAGAATACTACCCTCATCACGCAGTAATTCTCTATGCTTTTGGTTCATGCAATATGATCCTCTGCCATTGGATTAGGTGAGGAAAATAAATGGTCAAGGAACAACGTGCATGTTGGTGGTTCCGGGTCTTTTATCGTGCGGTGGGTCACAAGGTGATCGGGATGGCCATTCACGCATTGTTTATTTTGGATTTGAGTTAATTCAGGTCTATTGTTTGGGTTTTTAGGACCTAGTTGGCGGGTTTTTTATTTTGGTGAGGCTTTCACGTAGGGCTAAAAGTTTTAGCTTGTGGTTTCTTGTATTTTATGTAATTTTACCCTTTGAACATTTTGAATAGAAGGCATGACTCTTGCATTAGCAAACAAAAACAAAAAAACAAAGAATATCTCCAATTTACTTTTGTTTGGATTCAAATATATTCCAAGAAAATATTTTGGATTTGGAAGCATTGACTAGTCCTCTAGAAGATGAGAGAAATTTTTTAAGAACAAATTTGAACCTCTTGTAAATGGACAGAGAAGCTACACCCAAGAGGATGGTGTCATCAACAAATTGTGAGTGACTAGAATTTTTAACAATTGGCACATATCTCAGACTTGAGAGGTGACCATTAGTACGCTCAAATTCCAGTTGACGACTTAAAGCATCTACCTTGATGATGTATAAAAGGAAGAGGGGAAATCTTGTTGAAGGCCTCAACAAGTCTTGAAAATTTTTGCAAATCAACCATTCACTAGGGGGGAAATCTGGAAGGAGTTGATGCAGAGGGAAATCCATTAGATGAATATATCTTGGAATCCTATATTTTTAATGACTTGAAGGAAGCTATGCCTTAGTCAAAGGAGTTGACCAAGTCCATTTTGATAAGCATTCCTTGATCAGCCCTTGTTAGATTGAAATCAATCGCTTCTTGGACAAGAATGTTATTGTCTATGATCTATCAAGCAAGGACAAAGCCTTCTTGGTTTTCAGATATAATATGAGGAAGGATTTTTTTGAGATGATTTGCCAAAATATTAGAAATGATTTTGTAAGAAACAAGGTAGAGGAATATGAGGAAAAACCTATCAAAAGAAGATGTGTAGATCCTTTAGAAATCAGGGCTAGAAAGGAAGAGTTGATGCCTCAACCAATGTTGGTGTTTTAAAGAATAGTAGACCATTCTACACAAATATCTCTTGATAATGTCCCAAAAGTACTCGTATAAGTGAGTAGGGAATCCATCTAGGCCAAGGGATTTATAAGGATGAAGGGGAAAGACTACTTCAAGTATTTATTCCTTAGTGGGGTGAGATATTAGCTAGTGATTCATGCCTTCAGTGACCAACTTTTGGATATGCTTAAGCATGTAGGATTCATCTTCTTCTAAGAGTGGATCACACTGACTATACAAATTACTGAAATGAGAAGTAGCTTCCTCTTTGATGCTTTGGAAGTTGTCTATTTCAACTTCTTGCACCTGAATTTCAGAAAATTATTTTTCCTTTCCCGATTTTTTGCTTGCTTGTGGCAAAAAATGGTATTTTGGTCGTGCCAGCTTGAAGCTATATACTACAATGGTTTGAGCTTTCATATTTTAGAAGTGAGTGATACTTTGTGAAATGTTTTTTTCCGAAAGCAACATCTCCTCTGCGATTGGCTCATTTTCCATGAAAGTTTGGATTTGCTCTATTTTTTGTTCCATCTCCTGTATTGTTGTTTTCCAGTCAAAATTGGATTCCATAAGCCAAAGATTTATGTTGGTTTTGATTCTTTTGATTTTATATTCCCATATATGAATCGGGTTTTCTTCACTTGATGGAGCCATGAGGAGGAAACTAAATCATGAAAGTTTGGGGACAAGATCCAAAGGAAAGAGTATCTAAAAGGGATTGGACCATAGTTAAGCTGGGAGGAGAGAGACAAATTGATAGGGCAATGATCAAAGTCATTCCATGGGAGAATAGACGAGTGCAAGGAAAGTTTAAAGGCCAAGAAATCATCAAAGGTTAAGAATCAATCCAATATTGCAGTGATATAGCCCATAATGAGTCTTTTTTTGTTCCAATTATGGTGAAAGCGAGTATGATCAATGTCCATCAGATTAAGGTAACTTATAAAGTCTTCCATGCTTTCTTGGAATGAGTCACAGATAAGCGATCCTCCTTTCTTCACTCTTTGATGGAGGGTGGTGTTGAAATCCCCACAAAAAATGCAATTGGTTCCAAATTAAATGTCTTTAAGCACCATGAGAGATTTCCAACAATCCTTTCTAAAATGCACTGTCATATATACATTAGTAACAACACATACCTAGTTTGATTCAAGAATATGAAAAGACGTCGCAATCTAATGTGTTTTCTTGAGGGAATTTAGGAGCTAGAGTTGATTGGGATCACATAAGGTACATAAACTGCCTCAAGCTACTCTAGAACTAATAGAGGAGATGTCATTGTTGTTCCAAATATTGTTGTGCCTAGATAAGATATTCCAATCCTCCAATTTCCTCTCTTGGAGTAGGGTCGCTGAGAGTTTTAAATTTTTTATGACTGACTTTGCTTCAATTTTTCTTTTCTCAAATCCAATGCCCCTACAATTCAAGGAGACTACGATCTTTACTTACTCTTAGACTGGTTTTCCCCTTTAGGAGGGGATGCTTCAAATACTTTCTTATTACCTTTGTTATTGTGTTTTTCTAGTTGACAGGGGATAGTATGTTGGTGGCCTAACTCCTTTTATTTTTCAGTCTTTTCAATGTGAACTTCTCTATTGGATTTACTCCCTAATCTATGTGAATGAAATTCACATTCTTTATTTTTCTTTGCTTTAGATTTTCGTCCCCTGAGCTTGCAATTACAAAGGTGGTTGTAGGTTCTGTTGGGGATAGGAAAGCTTCGTCATATTCCAATTATTCCTCAATATTACTATCTAGATCTACATTAGATCTAGGCTCGTTCATGGGCTCCGTCTCTAGAATCAGGTGGGAGGGTTTCTTAGGCTGTTTTTTTGGGTCTTGTATTTCTTGATGTGGGATTTCCCCTTCCTCCTCTTCCATGGCTAAGGCTTCTAACTTACTTTCATTTCCTCCAACATTCCCTAATTTTCTCATCCCTTCTTCACTGAAAAAGAATTTATTCATGGGGGAGGTGGGTCCTTTTCCATTTAAGCTTTCCTTTTCTTATAGGGGCTTGGAGGGAGGTTGGTGCTTATTGGGGCCACACCTTTTCTTTGCTTGTTTAATCCAGATCTTGAGGGGAGGCCCTCAAGATCTAAAACATTGAAATGGATCTTGGGGGGGGAGGCCCCCAAGATCTGAAAATTTGAAATTGCCAGAAGAAAAAGAGTAGAATTCCCAATAAACAAAACCACAAAGATTTTTTTTATTAAAATAGATAATAACTGTAAGGACTACATTGTGGTAGATAATTTTTTCCTTTTACAGAATGCGACTTGTTACTTATAGTATTTCTCAGTTACAATACCACGGGTCAATTCCATGGGTGAATCGATGTCACAATACCATGGGTGGGTGTCACTTACAATACCATGGGTGGATGAATACCATGGGTTGATGTCATTTTCCATTCAGATCATTCCTCCCTCCTTAAGAAGCAATGGTCCCCATTGCATGAAGTTCCCTCCTGTGAAGCCTTTATTGAATATGAAGAGCCATTGAAGAGAAGGGTTTTATGTGGTTAACTCATAACCATGATGAACGAAGATCTGAGGATAGAGATACCCTGTAATGCTTGTGACCAACTGTGATATTGACAGTGTGCAGCCTAGCAAATTGACTTCAATGAAGTGTGGGTTTGTGGATGACCCATAACTGTGATGAAAGAAGATCTGAGGATAGAGATACCCTGTAATGCTTGTGACCAACTCTGATGCTGACAGTGTGTGGCCTAGCAAATGGACTTCGATGAAGAGTGGGTTTGTGGATGACCCATAACCATGACAAACAAAGATCTAAGGATAGAGATATGTTGTAATGCTTGTGACCAACTATGATACTAACAATATGTGGCCTAGCAAATGGACTTCGATGACAAGGATTTTATGCAGTTGACCCATAAGTGTAATGGTGGTTATTGATGAAGTAACAGGTGATACATAGCCTGGGGTGGGAGGGTATGTCTCCAAATAACCCAAGACGAATGACGCTATGCTGAAACTGATGAATGTGAAGCAGGTGCCTACTAAAGTGGGGTGGGAGGGCACATCTCCAATGGGAACCCGCTCTACATGCTGCTCCAAAATTAAAATGGACATAAATCGGTCAATATAACTCAGAATATTTATTATAACCTATTTTTGGAAGAAAAAGGACCATTTTGCATCTTCCCATGTGTTGGAAATCCTTATCTTTGCACTGCAATTTTTTCGTCGTCACAAAAGTTCTGAAAAAGTAGTTGATTTTAAATCATCGATATCTCTCACATCCGAACTCTGATTCAACCCATTTTTTTTGAAATTGGGTGATTTTCAAAGAGGAGCTCAGATTTACAATCATTTTTCTAAAATTCTTTACAAAATATTCAAAAAATGATAGGAGAGTCGTCGTCCACCAATTGTCATCAGAAAAAAATTCTACAACATAGTTGATTTTAAATTAGCGATATCTCCTGCATCCAGACTCTAATTCGACCGATTTTTTTTTGAATTTTGGTGTCTTTTCACAAGGAATCCATATATGTTATTTTTTTTAGTAAATATTTCACCAAATGTTTCAAATCTTATCTACAACCTGTCCACCCAAAAAAAATCCTACAAAAAAATGAAAAAAGAAAAATTCTTCTTTCTTGGCCCAAGAAAGTGCTATGTGGAGGTTGCAGCACGTGCCTGCAGTTTGTTGAATATTGCTGCAAAAATTTGAAGCTGAAATATGCATGAAACCCTCATTCCCATGGAATCGTAACCTGCTCTGACACCACTGATCTGAACATTGGGGGGAGGCCCTCAAGATCTAAAAGATTGAAATGGATCTTGAGGGGGAGGCCCCAAAGATCTGAAAAATTGAAATTTCCAGAAGAAAAAGAGTAGAATGCCTAATAAATAAAACCACACTGAATTTTTTTATTAAAATAGATAATAGTTGTAAGGACTACATTGTGGTGGACAATATGTTCTTTTACAGAATGTGACTTGTTACTTATAGTATTTTTCAGTTGTAATACCATAGGTCAATTCCATGGGTGAATGAATACCATGGGTGGATGTCACAATACCACGGGTCAATTCCATGGGTGAATGAATACCATGGGTGGATGTCACATTACCATGGGTGAATGAATACCATGGGTGGATGTCACTTACAATACCATGGGTGGATAAATACCATGGGAGGATGCCACTTGCAATACCATGGGCTGATGCCATTTTCCATTCGGATCATTGTTTCATTTGTTCGCCTTGATCTCCTTGTTTTTCTTACTCCTCTTGCATTATAGGGAATTTCTAGCAAATTGTTTGTATTCATTGTAGACTTTGCATTTGAAAGGTAGTTGATCATAATCGAATTCTTAAATGTGGTAGCAATTATCTAGGAAGAGATCAATTGCAACAAGGATGCCTTTGTCAAGATCCACCTCAACGAAAATTTGAGCATAGGAGAAAGTCCCTTCATGTGGCTCCGCACAATCAATATATTTTCCAAGAGCATTACCTATGCACCTGAAGATAGCATCATTCTAGTAATGAAGTGGAAGAAAGGGGAGTTTGACCCAAACAAGGAAAAAGGTAGGGACATCACAATCGAGGTTGAAGTTAAGGCTCCATCGATCAAGATAGAGGCCCTATGTCCCCAAAAAATATGGTCCACTCCATAATATCAAATCCTTGTCTCAATTATTTTCAAAATAAAAAGCGAAAAACCCTTTTCTGTAGAAGGAAGAGACAACCTCACTAGTGATAAGAGACTTCTAGTTTTTCTCGATCCACCCACAGGAAGTTCGGGGAGAGGTCCATAAACCCATAAATTGACACACAAGGCCTCTTTCAGCAAGTTGGAGAGTGTGTGATCTAGCTTGGGAGGCAGAGACTTCAACCTTCAAAATGTTGTCTAGTTTCTTGACAAATCTAGACAAGGGAGATTTCTAAAACTTTGGCCCATTGGTTACGAGGGCATTGAAGGTAGCTATTTCTTGGGCCAAAGGGGATTAGGGGATGGACTGGTCATGGTTGACTATCCGACTAGAAGGGCATGAAGTAACTAATAGAGATTTTTGGCGGACTCAAACAAAATCATAGGAACAAATCTAGAAGAACAAGAAAAAATTGAAATGGGGAAGGCGGGCCTAAGAAAGCACAGAGAGACCATCAACAAAAAGGTAGAGGGAAAAGGGTCGTTGATTAACCAGGATTGAGAACAAGCATAAACACTAAGAGCCACATGGCCACTTAGCAAGGTAGAGCAGCAAAGACGATATTTTTTATTGAATGCTATTATTTGTATAGGCTCATGGTATTGTAACAAAGCCTATTTACATATTATGAATATCCATGATAAAGTGAGGTGAATCTCTAAAATTAAAATAATCGTTACATGTTTTTTTAATGTATATATGTTTAACTTATGTATTAATTCTTTTTATAATTAATAATAGTAATAATTTAAATCAAAGTTATAATTTAATTAATTTTTAGGATTTTTTAATTTTAGCAATATAAGATGTATCGTAAACTATTTTAATGTTTATCAACGTTTACTAGACATTTAATTTATATAACTATGCTAGTAATATTTTTAACCAAATCGATTTTTTCTTTCTAACAAGGTTAATAGGAGTATATTCAGGATCATGGAGCAGCGGAAACAATGGCGACTTAGGGTTTCGACAAACTCTGCAACGACAGACCTGCTCTGACTACTGTGCCCTTGCTACTACTCAACTGCAAGCACTAGCACCAAATTTAAGCGCTGAATAGAGTACTAGTAATGGAGTACCTAACGAGGGGCGAGAATCTGAGCCTCCCCCCACAAAGCCAAGAGAACCTCTGACTCAGTAGATAAATGCCGAAACAATAGTTTTGGAATAGATGAATATCCAGACACAACAGGGAAATCAAACCAATCCAAACAAAAAAGGACACAGGAAGAAGTGACAACGAACCAGAACACACGGGCGACTGATGCAGGAATTGATGAGGCTCCTAAAGAAACCTCGACAACATGCAAACTTGTTGCAGCAGTAAGATCAAAGATCAAGCTACCTAGTCAAAGAATCAACATTCAAATCCAATACATGAAGAATCGTGCATTAATAGGGAAATTTATTGGCTTCTGGCCCACAAAGAACGCCTTGCAGGGATGGATCGCTGCTAAATGGAAACCCAAAGGGCACATCACCCTGCAGCTGGGACCAAAAGATTTCTTCATGGCATTATTTAACTGCATCGAAGATAGGAATAGAGTAATAGATGGGGGACCTTATTTCTTCAATGTTTTTGGTCTTTACTTGAGAGAATGGATTGAGAGATTCAACCCGGATAAAGAGGATCTAAGGTAGATACCAATATGGATTCGCCTATACTCTCTCCTGATGGAATACTGGGATGAAGACTCCCTGAAAGACATCGGAAAGAGACAAAACTTAGAAGATACACATCCTATGCCCACATCTGTGTCTACATGCATCTAAGCAATGCGCTTCCGGATACGATAAGTTTATATCATGATGATTTTGAATGGGTACAAACAATAGATTATGAACATGTTCCATTTAGATGTAGAAAATGTCATGCCCATGGCCATCTCTTTCGCAACTACCCGCTAAACGTAAAGCCCACAACCTCTACCACTGTAGAGAAACCTGATTCTGAAGGTTTCACCAAGGTAAACAGTCGTAAAAAGAATTAAACAAACCTGCATCTCAACCCAAAACTCCTCCAATCAATCCATCAATGCCCTCCACCAGTAACAGCTTTGACTTTCTAGCCCACCCTGCTTGAATAGACCCTGAATCCCCCTTGCCCTCCACGGGATCTCTCAAGTTATCGCCCACAGGCCCAAGGCATACTCAAAAGCCTCCACATACCAATGAGTCCAACACTTCCCCTCCCAACAAGACTCCAATCTGGAAACCTCATGGCATGGATATTGACATCCTTCAACAAATACCCACTCTTGCAACAGACTTCTCAACGGAAAATGATGGAACCAATCATATGGAGGAAGAACCTGAAAGTATAGATCTCGGGGATTTGGACAATTTTGGCCTAGAGCAAGCTTGCAAGAAAAAGTAATTTGACAAAATCCAAGAAAGACAACTGGAAATTTTGGAAGTCATTCTCTCTAGAGCACATCAGCAAAGATCTCTAGGAATCTAGCCAAGAAGTCACTGGGATAGGAAAAATATTCCCAAAGACACCAAAAAAAGAGGGAGAAAGACAGACCTGCAAAGAACCATACGCATTGGGGAAATGCTGGTGGAATCTGACAGATATTCAAAGCTCACAAAGTACTATAGTCCCCTCGCCAATAGTGAACTATGAAGCTCACATATTGGAATATAAAAGGGCTAAATATCCCAGGGAAATACAGAATGATAAAAAAATTGATACAGCAGGAGAAACCTCAAATTTTCTTCATGCAAGAAACAAAATGTAACACTATCACACTGCGCCAAACTATTTCTAAAGCATGGCCAGGCAGTCAAACAATAGTAGTGGATGCTCTAGGAGCCTCAGGATGATTAGCAATAGCATGGGATGAATGATCCATCATGCTCACAAAGATCCATGCAAGTCATCATTTCATTCAAGCCACCTTTCATATACTAGGGACAAATGTACATGGTCACCTCACCAATGTATACTTCCCCCAGGACGCAGCAAACAAGTTAGAAATACTGAATACGCTAACATTGCTCAACTCCACCAGAACACATCCTTTGTGGATAGAAGGAGGTGACTTTAATATGATTACCAAATTAGAAGAAAAAATAGGAGGCAGAAACAAAGTGGACAATGACAGTACCCATCTAAAGAATTTCATACAAAGCAACTGGCTTATTGATATGTCATTTAACAATGGCATTCACACCTGGAACAATAGAAGAATCGGAACCCAGCAAATCGCCTCCCAGTTTGACCGATTTTTGCTTTTAGATAATGCCATACATCTTGGAGGAGATTTCTCAGTGTCGATATTACCCCTTGATGGATCAGATCACTGGCCCATTTCACTTCAATGGCAAAGACCTGGGAACATCACTCAAAGACCCTTTTGCTTTGAAGCCTTCTGGCTAACGCATATTGACTTCAGAAATATGGTCCAATCATCATGGAAAAGCTTCAGTCCTCCAGCAAGATCAAAAATGTTTCAATTCCAACAAAAACTCAAATATCTATAAAAGAACATAAAGCAATGGAATCAACTGACCTTTGGCAACATCTTTCAGGATCAGAAAGCTTTAGCTCAGGAAATGCGAAGCATCCAACAGACAATCATCACGGAAGGAAGAATGGCAGCCCTCTTAGAGCAGGAAAAAAACATTCAAAATAAGATAGCAGAAAGAGAAAAGAATGAGGAGATTCTTTGGAGACAAAAATCTAGAGTCAGGTGGCTCAAGGAAGGAGAGCGGAACACAAAAAAATTTCACCATACCACCATAGAAAGAAGGATGCACAACAATATTGCTTATATTCAGAATCAACAAGGAGAGTGACTGGAAACCCATGAGGATATTGAACAAGAGTTGCTTACTCATTTCAAAAAACTGCATCATGAACCATCAATTGACCGACAACCAACTATAGAGAAGATTATTCAGAACATCCCAAGAATTACAATAGAAGAAAACAATCAGCTACTCCTTAGTCTGGTCTCCCTACAAGAAGTCGAATCGGCAATGCGACAGCTCAAGGAAGGAAAAGCACCTGGCCTAGATGGCTTCACCTCCAAATTCTTCCATCACTTCTGGGATCTCATTAAAGAGGAAGTCATAGCCTCACGCCTGAAGCCTTTGTTACCCATGCTAATCTCGCCAGAACAATTGGGATATGTGGAAGGAAGGAAAATCACAGACGGCATCATTCTCACCCATGAGATCATACACTCCTTGAAACATCTCAAAAAAGCAGGTATGCTCCTAAAAATTGACCTTTCAAAAGCCTTTGATAAGTTAAGTTGGACATTTATCCAAAAGATGCTAATAGCTTTTGGCTTTTCTCCTCCTTGGATTAGATGGCTCATGAGTATGATAACCTCTTCTATGTTCTCCATTCTCGTCAATGGCATACCCACCAACCCCTTTCATCCCTCTAGAGGCATACATCAAGGGGATCCTCTTTCTCCCTTTATTTTTGTCTTGATGGCGGAAGGGCTAGGAAGAAGTATCAAAAATGTTGTGCATCTACAGAAACTCAAAGGAATTTCATTCCCCAATACCCCTGCTTTCACATATCAACAGTTTGTGGATGATAATATGCTATTTGGTCATCCCTCGGTTCAAGAAGCCCTCAGATTCAAATCCATTTTGAATGAGTTCTCTGAAGCCTCTGGAGCCAGCACTAATGTTGTCAAATCCCAAATCATTTTCTTTCATACCCCCCGAATTCTTGGATTCACAGTCGCCTCTCTCCCTTCCAAATATTTGGGTGGCCCCATGGCTGACTCTGCCTTAAAGCATTCCTCATGGAAAATGCTCCTAGAAAAATTTGAAACTCGACTTTCCTCATGGACCTTCAGAGAACTCAACATGGCTAGTCGCCTAGTTTTACTCAAAATCGTCCTGCAATCTATGCCTCTGTATCTTTTCTCTATTTTGGCAGCACCAAAATGGGTGATCAAGAAAATAAAAAACTTGTAGCGGAATTTTTTATGGGGTTCCTCGGGACAGAATAGAAAATGGGCACTGGTCAAATGGTCAAATGTTTTCCTACCAAAATTATTAGGGGGCACTGGACTCAGAGACCCTCAACATAGCAATGTAGTTATGGACACAAAATTATGGTGGAAATGGATCTCTGCTCCGCACACACCCTGGGCAATCCTCTGGACTGCCAAATATGCTAACAATCACCCAACAGATGAATTAATTAGACTCACAGAAGTGAAAAGAGATCTTTAATCTAGAATGCAGCCAGCCAACACAAAGCTATAATCCAACAACACAACTTTTGGGAAATAAGGGATGGCAATAATGCACGCTTCTGGGGTGACTCTTGGCAACAAATACCAAAACTAAGTGACCTTATCAGACCTTATCAAGCACCGGAATGGGAAGAGCATTAGATGGATACAGTCAGCCAACATTGGAAGCCCACCCTCATTCAGGACTATAAACAATGGAAAAGCTTAGCACATATTCTCAAGCAAGGAAATGAATTGACACAAAAGGATTTGGATACAGAGCCGAATAACAGGAAAATTCACTTCTCTGACAAAAAGAATAAAATAAGATGGGGCTATAATGCTAGAGGTACCTTTACTACTCATGAGGCATACAAACTCATCATTGGAAACCAACCAGTCAAGGATCCTCTATGGGAAAAAGTCTGATCACCCAATATTTGGCCCAAGGTTTCCACTTTTCTATGGTTGATATGCAAAAAAAAATACTCACATGGGATAATTTAAGGAAAAGGAGTTTCCAGGGACCTTCCATGTGTCCCAATTGTAAATAATAGGAAGAAACCATTCAACACCTCATGCACAATTCTGACTTGGAAAACAAACTCTGGGAAAAAGTTACCTTCAGATGCCAAAAAGAAGGAAGAGATAAAGAAGATATTACCAACACCATACGTAGATGGGCAACCAATCCATATAAAAAAAATTGCTCAACTCTTTGTGGAAAATCATTCCAAGCCTTCTCATGTTGTCTATATGGAAAGAAAGGAACGACCGCATTTTCAAAGATCAGTGTACTCCATTAGAAGTTCTTATGGAGCAATTTTTGCAAAAATCTTCAAGAAACCTTAACACTCAAAACTTGGAACGAAGAGGACTTTCCATTCCTTCCACAGGAACAAAACATATGGATGAATTGGAACCTGTGGATGAATCAGGTAAGGGCCAAAATTACTAGATCCTCTTCTCATCACATTTCCCAAAGCAAATGGACTCCTCCACCATACAATATGATACAATTAAACTTTGATGGAGCATCCAAAGGCAACCCACGCAAAGCAGGTTATGGAGGAATATTTCGGGATCACAAGGGAAACCACTCTTAATATTTATAGGTTCAATTGGATGGGATACATACAATTCAGCAGAGCTAGAAGGGCTGTGGCAAGTACTTCTTTTAGCCCAACAACAAAGATTCTCTCCCTTAGTTATTGAAGGCGACTCACAGATTTTAATCAATATGGCCAATCAGATTTTGCAGGGAACACCTGCATACAAATTGGTTAGCAGTTGGCGACTATTAGAAAGGTTATAGCTCATAGAACATTGGCTTACCAATAAGAGAGCAATCACTTTCAAACACATTAGAAGAGATGGTAACAAAGTAGTGGATCTCTTGGCAAATTTGGGGGTGGATAGTGATCGGACTCTACATACAGGTTCGTGCAATATTATTACCAATGTTTCCCATTTACAAGAATACAAGGAATTGGTACAAAGCGATGGGGAGCACTCGGATGTGGGTGATTAAAAGGGCATTAATGAAGACGAGACAGGCAAACGGCAGGTGGCCGAGCCACATGGCCACCTGCATCCCATTCCATGCCAATTTATGGCGCAACATTGTCAACATGCAAGCACAATTATGCTAGTGCTCAAGTCGTGACGGATGCAGCAGGATTAAAATCATGGCGAACGCGAACCAGAACACTTTCTCCCCCTCTCTGCTTAGATGTTCTTGCCCCCCTCAAGCTGAGGAGCCGAACTTCTGCACAATCACATGAAATCGTTGTTGGCTTCTCAGCTATGTGGATTTGGGAAATGGATTCCACTTCACGCAAACCACTCAATGCATCCTGAATTCTGCCAAAAACTCCCCTGCTTCCAAGCTCAACAATAACAGCAATCCCAGAGTGAATTATTCCTCATCAGGACCTCATCCTAATTTTATCTCTGTCATCCCAACCCAAGACTTCAATCGCCATTTTGCTGGCCATGCCATGACGCGAACTCACCATAGGATGCGGAGCAGACGCGATAGTAGTCGAGGACGTAACACTTGCCCAGCCTCGTCGTCCATCCCCGAACCGGAGACCCCTTCATCCACCCCTTCTTCTGCTCATTCTAGTGGTCATCTCACTGGTCATTACCCCCACACCCGCAGCGGCAGAGGACAAGCACAGAATTTTGAGGCCAGAAGAGTGAATGTGGCCTTCCAAATGACTGGCCCTCTTGACCCCCCTCACCCCTCTTACCACACTGCCCAATTCCGTTTTCAGAGCACGCTGAATCGTCTCGCCATCATCACTACCATCACTGTGGCTTTCAATGAAGAACTAAGTCAGCAGGAGGAGCTAGCTACTCAGGGAACTGAACCAGAGGAAGAGAAGACCTGCACCAAAGGGAAGGCTGAGAAGATGCGAGATACGGGAGCTGGCGAAAACACGGAAGCTGGTGAAAAGGCGAAGATAGCCTTGCTCAGGCACAAGGCTAGACATGGTAGCACCCTACATAGCGAGGATTTGGATGGCAACCAGCGTGCAGGCGTTGGATGCTCAGGCAACACGCAGGAGGTTGTTGAAACAGGTGGTGGCACGTTTGCAGAGGTGGCAGAGGGGAATGACTATAGCTGTCGTATCGAGGAAGAGTCGGTGGACTGGGCAGACTACGACTGTCGAATTTTGGAGGAGCCTCCATCAGACGCCTAGTGGGTACCGCTTGACAGATGTGCTATCTAGGTTCAGTCTAGTTGTTTTCCCAATGATTTTTCATTCCACTTGTTTCATTTTGGTTGAATCACACTCAAGACCCCTGTGTGGGTTTAATATGTTTTTGTTTATGATCTGGGACCCCTGCGTGGGCGTTGATTATGGCTACTTTCGGACTAGTTTCCCCTCGGTGGCAGTCATGCTTTTTGGTTCTTGGTTCCATACTGATATAACTTTGTTCAGCACCGCAGAGGCCGGCACCTCACTGTATTTTTACCTTTTTTATTAATAGATTAGCATTACTTAGAATATATATATATATATATATATATATATATATATATATATATTATATATATATAATATATAATATATATATAACCAAATCTAAAAAGACATATCATAGTCCGACCATAACTTCTATCATCCTTGACTTTAGAAGATTTAGTTCAAATGTTAATGTAAATTCTTATTTCAAATTTTGTCAAAATAAAAACTATTAAAAAAATGGTTCTTGCCAGACACCTATAACCTAATTAACACATGTTATTAATTTCCCTCATTTTCAACATGGTTTCTTCACTTTCTAAATCCAAAAAAAAAACTATTCACAAACTTTAAAAATAAATTTATTTTGCTTACAAATTTATCAAAAATATTTATAATTTACTTATAAATTTATCAAAATATTTTTAAAATATATACAAAATCTTAAAAAAATAAAATACTTTCAAAAATATATCAACTAAACGTTTCATTAATAAATCATTTTAAAATTAATAAATTCATTAAATGATTCAACATTTATAATCATTATTTTTCATTATAATCCTTATTTCATTATAATGATTTTAAAAAATAATCAATTTCATTAAAATTTCAACATTTATAATCATTCATTTTTTTTCATTATAATCATTTTGAAAGTTAATAAATTTAATATTTTGACCTTTATAATCATTAATTTTTCCAACATTTTACCTATCTAGTTGATATTAAAGAAAATATTCTCCTTCGTTAACAATTAATGAAGAACCTCCACAATTGAAAGGAAGATTAGACATATGTGACATATAAGCCTTTTCCTAGCCTCTTTGACATTAATTGTCTTGTAGGGAATTGAATAAAGGGAATGATACAACGTGACACACAACTTAAGACAACTTAGATTCCATGTTTGGTTGGTTTAGCATATAACATCTTGTGAAGTCTTCTCCATTTCAATTAACTACAATAATAAGATCTTGTGAAGTTTTCAACACTTCAATTAACTACAATAATTATGTTTGACATTAATTGTCTTGTAGGGAATTGAATAAAGGGAATGATACAACGTGACACACAACTTAAGACAACTTAAATTTTATGTTTGGTTGGTTTAGCATATAACATCTTGTGAAGTCTTCTCCACTTCAATTAACTACAATAATAAGATCTTGTGAAGTTTTCAACACTTCAATTAACTACAATAATTATGATTTGGTGTAGTCATTTATTTATTATGAATAGTTGTTTATGAACTTTGATATTATTTATAAAGATTGTTTTTGGCAAACTATTAAAGAGTAAGATTCAGGTCATAGTTATCTATATTAGAATTATGAGTTAGAATTATGAGTGTAAGGAGTTTTTTTTAAACAAATTATTAAAGAGTAAAATTCAAGTCATAATTATTTATAGGAGTGAGATTATTATTATTAAAGTGATGTGAATGTGCATTTTTAAGATATCTATTTTCATATATTATTGTAGTGATCATGATTTCTATTAATCTCATAAAAAAAAAAGGAAATAATTTTTTTCACTCTAATAATGCATAAAATAACGTCTAATAAGAAGACCCACCTAAGCACTTTCCTCAATCTCTAATGAAAGGATCTACTAATCACCTCCCTCCAAGCATTGAGAGTCTATGGGATAACGAGAGAAAGAGAAAGTTTTCCAAGAGAATGGATCTAAAAAAATGTCCAATGTAATTTTATCCTTTATGTTTAGATAAACTAGTTGGTGAATTGGGAGAGGGGCTAGAAAATACCAAGATAAATGGATTCAAGTTCATCTTCAAGTAAAAAATAAGTAGCTTTTTAATTCTAAATGTTTGTTTTAATAATTACATCGCGGGTGGGATTTGATGAAACCCATGTAGATTTAGTGTTTCACCAATTCCATATTCAAAGGCTATAAAAATATGGAATATATGAAAAAGATAGATTTCAAAGTAGAATTATTTATAAATCTTTGAATGACACTAAAGAGGCCTTTAATTTTATACAGGTTGATAAAAGAAGAGTAGGAGTGGTTGGAGATGATGATGTTTAAAAATATTTATGAGAGAAACAAAAACAACTCTTACTTTGGGTTAAAAATCACTTTATTTGCATAATTTTAAATAAATAATTTTCAATAACTAGTATTATTAACTTCACAACACTTTGCTTCAAATTCCTTTATCATAAGTTTGGACCACATGTATGTTTTAATTATTATACCATTGCCAAAGTTTTAGTGTGATAAAAGTACATAAAAGTGAAGCCATTTGATTTGATGAAAAAATAACTTACCAGAATTTTAATAATTAAAAAATAAATAAATAAAAAAAAGTTTATAAACTTATTTTAATTTGCTTTTCATTCTCTTGAATTTCAATGTGAAAAATCACATTGAAGCATTTTCTTATCCTTTTTTTTTTAATGGGGGGCTAGTCCCTGAAGAAGCTGTATTAGGCCTAAGTGTACATTATTTACAATATATACATCAATCACATCAATCTTAATCAAACTGATATACAATCACAATGATACAGTATAGGCTGCAACGCAGTGCGACAATACTAAAAATCGAACATGGTCGGGGTGCGTGAAAGCCGACTGCCCCGACCGTTGTACCATGCACTCATGTGCAAAGTATAAGCATTTTCTTATCCTTACTTTGTTAAGTATAAGATTTAATTAATCTGCACTTTGTTATTAAAAATTATTAAATTAAAATCATTATGATTTTTAATAAGCTCAATCCAATATGACGAAGTCATTATAATTTTTAATCAATCCAATAATAATATAATCTAAAATTAAAAATTAACTCTTAAAAATTAAATATTAATTTTTAATTTTTATAAAAAAAAATATTTATAAATAAAAAATAAAAATATATATAATATTTAATAAAAATAAATAAACTTAAATAAAAAACACACAACTACTTGCTTAATATTTTTCACTCAACTCCTTTAATTTCAGTTCTAATCACTTCCTCTTTCCTCTCTATCACAATTAGATCCACATGATCCTCACTTCAACTTATCCCTGTGCGAAAAAATAAAAGTGTTATCTTTAAATTATAATTATTTATATATATCTCCCATAAATATATTTTTATGATATATTTATCAACAAGGTATTTTATTAGTATATATTTTATTAGTATATAAATTTGATATGAGAAAATATGATCCAACATCAAGTTACAGAAAACAATATACTCAGTGAAATCCCACTCATATTCGGATATGAGGTTCATATAAATAAGCCATCTGGAAACTGGTTGCCTACCGACCTAACTAAAGGTGCTGAACATCATTCATTTAGATGACATCAAATCAAAGATTATCTGATCCTCTTTTGTCTGTTTCTCTATGTCAAAATATCTGAAAATATTATATAAAATATCTATTTCAACCAACTTATATCTGTTTTTTCTTGACTTCCGGATAAATAACAATGGGCAACTTGAAGATTTTTAATTCAACCCACCTTTTTTAGATCTCCAAAATCCCAAGTTAGCAGCAACAATTTGCCAGAATTGTATGATACACTTATCTGTGAATTTTCAGTTCTGTCTGTATAAAATATATTAGCGTTGGATATTAGATAAATCAATATTTTTAGTGTATTTCTGATATGGACTAATTGCTTTTGTGGATATTTATCATTAACAATGTGATCATTGACTAAGACTTACTAGTCCAGAAATGGCATTTTTATCATTAACAATGTGATCATTGAGTAAGACTTATAGATCCAAAAATGGTATCAGATAGTAAGTTAAGAATTCCATATAAATTTGACTTGTGTTGAGAAAAATTATTACATTAGATAAATCACAACACTCTCTTATATTTCATGACAGAAACTAAATTTTAATCTAATAACAATCGTGATTCCCAACCATTAATATACCCATATTACACTGTGGGTCAACAAAAATCTACTCTCATGTCTCATCAACAAAAATCTGTGATAACATTTCAACCCAATCCGAAAGGACATGTCACAGACCACCCATCTGTGATAACATTTCAACCCAATCTGAAAGGACATGTCACAGACCGCCCATCTGTGATAACATTTCAACCCAATCTGAAAACATGTCACAGACCACCCATGCCAAGAGTTGATGGCTGATAACTTTTGTAGATTTACTTTGATATGCATGCGCCATTCAATTTTAAAGGATGCCGATATAAAAAGACATATATCTGAGATTTGAAATCACTGATGGGCAATAATGGGCATTTGAAAAAAAATACCATAAGATTGAAGGCAACTCCTACCATACCATTTGGTGAATGTTTTTCCATGATATAAAATAAAAGGTGGGAGGGTGTCTGCAAGTGGGCAGATCCAGATCCAAATCCATCGGTTTTACCACAATTCTTTTCACAATATCATCTAAATATGTGTCATCATCCTCAACAGATAAAGGTTTGGCATCATGGGCAGCTAGGGACTCCCCAATGATGGAGTCTTGTACCACTCAATGAAGTTTTACTGTATTTGATTGTCCTGGTTACATTTTCCAAGGATATTTTTCTCTACTACTAGCTTATAATTATTAACCTGTAATTAAGAAATGGTCCTGCAGATCAAAGTTTCTCTAATAATTTCTTTCTTCTTTAAATCAGAGTATGTAAAATTGGCCTTGGCACTCTAAATTATGTATCATCAAAGTTTTTATGATAGTTTTTTTCTCTAGAGTATGTAAACCAAAGTTTTGGATAGAAATAAGAATCAATCACTAGGTGAAATACATATTTGATTGGGGTATTTTTTAGTAGTGATGTTAGAAAATATGAGAATAAATATTATTACATATCAAAAATATTTAAAATGTTATAGTAATCAATGTGATAATGCATATAAATACAATAATGGTTTTTCAAGATAGATAAATTATCTTGATCCACAATTTATTGGTTGAATGAATATATCAACCACTCAACAATTTAGGAAATTAATTATTGAAGAGAAACTCTCAAATCCAACTAGAGCCAACAATTTGCTAAAGACTAGGAACAAATTCTCTACATAGAAATGAACTCTATCTAATAATGATTAATAATCCTAACAATCCACAAATATGATCATACTTAAGAAAATTGGGAGTTACATATTCCAAAGTAAAATATCAACCACACAATAATTTAGGAAATTAATTATTGAAGAGAAACTCTCACATCCAACTAGTGCCAACAATTTGCTAAACACTAGGAACAAATTCTCTACATAGAAATGAACTCTATCTAATAATGATTAATAATCTTAACAATCCACAAATATGATCATACTTAAGAAAAGTGGGAGTTACATATTCTAAAGTAAAATATCAACCACACAATAATTTAGGAAATTAATCATTGAAGAGAAACTCTCACATCCAACCATTGCCAACAATTTGCTAAAGACTAGGAACAAATTCTCTACATAGAAATGAACTCTATCTAATAATGATTAATAATCCTAACAATCCACAAATATGATCATACTTATGAAAAGTGGGAGTTACGTATCCCAAAGTATTAGTTTTCCCCAAAAGATGCTAGTAATGGGGACTCAAAGGAGAAAAGGCTTTGGTTGCTATGAATGGTCCATATTCTTTTGTCATCTTAATATGCGGTGAAGGAATTTTAGTTTTGACATGCAATCCATTTGCAACTTTCATTTTTGGATTTTCCTATGAGTTAAGTTGCTACTTCAGAGTAGTCCATACCTGTTGCTAATGAACATGAATGATATAGAGTCCAAAAAAAAATGAGAAAGTTTTTTAAGGTCTAAGACATGGTAATGGTTTTAAAATTTCTTCTAATTTAGATGTTGGATTATTTCTAAATGAACCATGCTTGTTTTGATTATCATTAAATAGTATGCTTTAATGGGCTATATTTTATAAAGAATCATTCTAAGAATATGATAAGGGATTAGGTTAGGGAAGACTTGCATTATAAAAGCATTTATAATATGACAAATATAGACTTAGATGTTTATAGTTAAGGACATTGCAAGTTATATTATTGTTATGCATCAAATGTTGTAGGATTGTCATAACATGTTAGTAGTTCTTTCTCACTAGTTTGAAAATTTTTAGCAATGAAATTGAATAGTTTTCATTGTTTCATCTGGGTTAAATTCCTAATCTTTCAAATTTAACTTTCACACTTCAATTTTTAGAGAGGCCATATCAACCCATAGACATTTGTAACATGAATAGGAGGATATTTCAACCAAGGCTTAATAATTGTCATCACTATATCCAAGCTAATTTGTCAAATAAACTAAAATTATATGTGTGTATGTGTGTATGCTTGTTTTTAACCATTTGTGTCACATAAACATTCTTTATGCTTTCTTTTATAGCCTATGTCTCAACCATCATATTAAGGACCATCCCATATGTCCAATATCCCATTAATTGCATTTGACCCCTAAATTGCTAAAAGGTGTAGGCCCCTTTAGGTGAATAAAACAACCAACAACATTAAGTGTTGGTAATAAGCAAAGAATCGTGTGTTAATACATCTCCATAGAAATATTTGTAGGCAACATACCAACTTCGATTAAGCATTATAAGTCGTAAGAAACACATGCATGTTAACCTTGAGGCACATAAGGGTATAGCCTTTAATTATTGTAGCACATAACCCCACCCTATAGAAGTAGGAAAATAATGTCAACGCTATTGTTAATGAATCACCATATGAAGGTGTGGATGGAAGAAGTTAGCTAATTTCTATAAACTATTTCACAAGATAAATTATAATGGAGCTAACAGTAATAACAATAATAAAGTGGTGACTTCCCTTTCTCAATTTACATGAATGTATTTTATGATAGAGTTTTGTCACTTGGACCTCAATAGAATTGACATGGTTCATTATCGACATTGTTTAGTTTATATTTGGTTTCCTCTACATGGTGAAATCGATATTGTTCTCATTTATTACAAGATGTTCTTATTCAATATTTTACTTTGGTTCATTTGGCTTGCAACTAATTTTGCCATTAGAATAAGAGGAAGGGAAAGATGGAGTAGACATCCTCTTAGATCCTAAGATTAGTACTTATCTCTTTAAGTATGGTTCAAATCTATTTGAGAAGCTAATGTGTATTACTACACTCTAATAGTCACATTCTAGGAGTGATTAACATTTATACATTAAATTATGCTATTAAAACGCAACTCTTTTGTGTTGGATGGAATTAATATGCACTAAACTAAACAAAATTTGTGGATATTTTAACATGAATTAAACATAGGATAACAAAAATTCTCTTTTCACATGGTTACTACCCCAATGAGTACAAAGGCATGATTTAGATTTGTGTTGTATTACAAAGGTTTACAACTATTGTAGGGATTTACAACCCAAATATTTACAGTAGAATCATTTCCTCAAATCTCTACTTAAATTGATCAATCATTGGGAAGTTAAAGGAAGGACCTATAGGACCTATAGTTAACTTTATCAAACATTGGTTCAAGGAAAGAAAGCTAAATGATCTACATTCATTGACCAAAATATTTTTGTTATTGCTTGATAGGAATTTATGCCCAGTTAGTTTTTTTTTAGAGTAGTAATAAATTGTACACTCCAAGGCCACATTACCCTTTTAATGTCTCATATTTAGAAAAATTGACATGTCCATGTATGTGCCTCCATGGTCATTAGGATACAATGGTGGAATGATGAGGTGTCCATGGTATGGTATTTCGATATTTTACCTATAAGAAAAAGGCATCGAAGAGAAGCTATGGAAAAAATGATTACATCACTAAATGTCTACATCTTATCCATCACAATGAATAATTTCAAAGTCATACGAATAAGTGGTGGCATACCCTCAAGGTATCGAAGATGAGTAGAGTGAAAAAGACTCAAGTTTGAGCTTGATTACAATGGAACTAGATTGTTGCCTAATCGAGCAAGGGAAATTTTAAAGTTTTGGCCAATAAGAAGGTTTCTCAACATATCATAATAATTAAGGTAGACAAGGATAGGACAACAAAAGAGAGTTTGTTAATCATTACAATATTCCAATTGATGCTCAAGAAATAATTGAAAAACAAAATGTACATTTATATTTCTACCTTCCTTATGGTATAATTAAATTAGGATTAGATTTGACTAGGATATTTTCATGAGCTTCCACAAGGTTGTACCTACAGTAAAAGGAGATGGGGTGTGATGAGGCACTTTAGTGTCTTCATTATCTAAATATTTTGTGAAGATTGTTATTTTCGTGTCCTATTTAACATACTTGAATAGGTCCAAAATTATTTCCACCCTTTCAATCGTGGGAGACACATAAAGGATTCAACTCTTATTTTGTCGTGACATTTTGACATATGTATTGTAGAATAGGCAATTGGATTATGGTGTCTTACATTCCCTATAATAAAATGATTAGGATAAAATTGTTAGACCTTGAGACCCTAAAAAATCATAAAGTTTGAGACCATGATTGCCATGGTTTTCAATCCTTATCTGTGATGAGGTGTTGTCGTAACCCACTAATGAGTTTCTAGTGAGATCTCAATCTAGAATGGTCAAATTCATGGGATATAAATTTATATCAAGAGATCAATACAATGTGTTGAGATTGAATTTAAGCCCTTTCCACCAATATTTTTTCTCGTTTGTGCTTGCTCCAATTATTAACACAAATTTATGGGGATTGTATCACCTTAGGCATGTGTTGTCCTTCATTCTATGAAGAATGGCGAAGCTAAATAGTTTTGGTCATGGTAAGACAAAGGATCATGTTGGTTGTTATTATGAAACCAAATACCTAAAATTGTTGGCCTCATGGTGTTGGCATTAATCTCAACCTAGGGTGTCTACCTAAGGAGTTAGCTACGAAGTCAAGTGTTGATTAGGAGATCAATTTTAGGCTCAAAAATGAAAGTTCCTAGAGCTTGTTGAAACTAGCGCGAAATCGAAGATATCGGCAATCTGAATCTAATGCAATTCATTTCACTTAAATCCGAGATCAGATGCTCCCAGAATTGCGTTTTGACTGTTTTGGGAAACATGCAAAATTTTGGGATTTTTAGTTGTAGGGATGCCCAGTCGGCAATCCATACTATTGATTGGACCATGACTGGGCAGGTGATTGGACCTCCATCATCCAATGACTGGTCGACACATGGCATAGCTCGATTGGTTGGTTGCATGGTTAGATTTTATTGGTTTTTGGTTGATTGATGTGGCCCAATTGTTGTGTGCCACGTGGCCCAATGGGAGGCCGCCACATGGCATCTCTAGGTTGGTCAAAATTTCATTATGGTCTAACAATACTTGGGTGGATTCAAACTTGTGCCCTCCCACAACACAACCACAACCTTTACCACTAGACCAAAGCATGTTACTTGATATGGTTATGGCAAAAACTTTATTTAAGTTTTAAAAGCGTGAAGTATGGTGGAGGGGGCCAACCCCTAAGGGCCTAACCCCAAGATACATGCACCCACATTACATAGGAACACTGGGAAAAGGAACCAATTGAAAGGCACTAAGGAATGGGGGCCAGCCCCTAGGCATATGCGACCAATGTGACCCAGCGCTAGAAGAAAAGGGGCCCAGCAAGAAGGGCAGGCGGTTAGCCCAGTGCTCGGCCCCATGCACCCATATGGCCGTGATTTTTAGAGCTAAGGCATTATTGGAGAATTTAATGGTCCTACAAAATGCACCAACAGAGGGAAAATTTGTCACTCGGTTAGTGGAATTTTGGGCGGAATTGTAGAACCATTAGACAGGTAGTCAAATTTGTAGGACAATTAATAGTGAAATTCATGGAGAAGTAAGAAGCTCATAGCTTTTGGAGTTTTTATCCAAATTGAGCTTAGAAAGAGGTTTCTTAAAGGTTTTCGGATGTTCTGAATCCATTGGTAGCCTTTGTTTTATGATTAGAGCATATCTCTAGAGTATTTTTGTAGGTTTTATACTAAAGGTGTATGGATCAATCAGAGTTTGGAAGCAGTTCTAGAGGCTATTTGGACATGGAAAAGACCTTGTAGGGGTATTATCAATTTTAGAAGGCTATTATAGAAGTTGTAACCAGTAGGGTTCAGCTCAGGTTCAACTTCTTTTATTATGAAGTTTTTTGTATGTACTTCAATGTGGAATTGAGGTGTTCACATGTTTGTTTTAGCTCAGTTCAGTTGGAGTTTTTTCATCTTTATAGGAGATGGATTGAGTTGATATTATTGTGAGATTTCTTTGTAGGAGAAAATTACCCAGGAGGGATAATATCCACATATTTATTGCATCACTTGTTTATATACTTCATTGGTACTGAATATATAAGTGGTCTAGTCATGTTGACAGGCCCAGAGATGTATCCCGGGAGGGGTGAACATCGTTAACAAATCTTTTGTTTTGCTCTTTTTTGTGCGTCAGTTGTTTCAGGGCCCATTTTTAATGCTTGCAAAGGGTTTACACGATCCTTAGTTTTATTTTATTTGATTTTAGAAAGAGAGGCAAAATTCACATTTTCCACTTTCAGATCAATTTGGTATCAGAGCACAAAATTGATCGAGTTGCAAGATGGGTAGCAAAATGAGTATTCAAGAGCTTGAGGAGAGAAATTTGGCTCTTTAAATGGAGAATATGGAAATGAGAAGGATGTTGATGATAGATAAAGAGGAGAATAGACACATGCACTTTGTGTTGCAACAAGTGCTTGATGAGCAAGTTGCAGAAAGTGTCACTCTTGTATCAACAAAAGAGACCTCTAAGATGAAGTCGGTATGTGCACATGGTTTTAAAAGTGGTTTTGGACCATATGTAGAAGACGATGCATTGTGATTTTTGCAAGCATCTCAAAGAAGAACATCTTATGCCAATGAACAAGAATGGATGGTCAGATTCATCTATAAGTTGGCCATCATCGTCACCGTCAAGAGCAAAAACGATGCATGACAAATTTAAAGAGGTAATCAGTATCTCAAGTACTACTCCTTCCATTCATTTATACAATAACTATTTTGCGGAATTTGAGTAGAAAACCAAGGGTATAGGTACAAGTTTGCTCTCCAAGATGGGATATGAAAGTAGAGGTCTTGGCAAGAATGGTCAAGGCATTACCAATTTGGTTATGGTTGAGGAAAGGCCAAAGTACTAGGGATTAGGATACAACCAAAGGGAGTTTGGAGAATTCTCCAAAAGGATTGAAGGACATCAAACATCTAAGCATGAGATGTCACCACCTTGTGACAACCATCAAAGTTGCAACTCTAGAGACAGGTATAAAATTCCAATGCATGGAAATTTTGAATACCTATGGAACCAATATCCTTGTTCTTTTTGTAAAGCTGCTAACCATTGTGTAGTTGTGTGCGAGCAACACCTAGTAATGGTTAAAATAATGAATGGAATTCTAGGCATCAAACATGGTGATTTTCTTTCGCAAGAAGAGAACCAAAATGCCTAGGAGAGGCAAGATGTGGGTAGACTTTTTGTACAGATGTCTTGTAAATTGTTTGTAAATACTTGTTGACATTACCTTTGGGTATTTTTTAAAGTGAACATCAGTATCACTATGATCAACAAGAAGTTGTTTTCATTTGATGTATGTATTTTCTTTTTATAAGTCCATATGTTCAGGAATTTTTAGTGAATGTACAAAGTTTGTTGTTCAATATTGTCTACAAGTTGTCATATGATTCACTAATACAAGCATTCAAGATGAATATTGTGCGAAATCAAATCTTTGTTTTCAAGATTATATAAGATGACTGTGTTTGTAAGCAAGGTCAATGCTTGATTACAACAAATATGAATGCAATGACTCCGGAAGGTAACACCTTACAAGGTCAATGTTGTCAGTGAAATTTTTTGCAGTAGTATACAAGCTCGGTTTGAGGACGCTGAAGCATATTTATTTTTCTTTTGAATTCCAAGATGGAATCAAGTTTGTCTTCAACAAATTTTTACTTCAATATGAAGTGTTTTAGAGCCGTGAAAGGATGATATTAAAGAGAATGTTTAGATTCCATTCATCAATATTTTGTTCCTGTAACAACAATAAGAATGTTGGCTCAATTCTTGATAGGACAACGTATCTTCATGAGGATGACAAGTGAAGTGCCTTGATTGGGGCTTGAAGGGAACCAATTGAAAATTTTGTAATTTGAATTGATTTTTTGGGTAAATCTGAGTTCCAGAGTCTTCATATGGACTAGGGAAGTAAACTTTTGGAGTCCAAAATTTCCAAGTGGGGAGGAGTGAATAGGAGATCAATTTTAGGCTAAAAAATGAAAGTGCCCAGAACTTGTTGAAACTAGCGAGAAATTGAAGAGCTCAGATATTTGAATCCAAAACAACTCGTTTCACTCAAATCCAACATTGGATGCTCCCATAATCATGTTCTGATCTTTTTGGGAAACAGGTAAAATTTTGGGACTTTTAGTTGCACGGATGCTCAGTCAGTGATCTGTACTGTTGACTGGACCATGACTAGGCAGGTGACTGGACCTCCATTGCCCAATGACTAGGAGACACATGGCATAGCTCAATTGGTTTCATGGTTATATTTTATTAGTTTTTGGTTGATTGGCATGGCCCAATTTTTGGGTGCCACGTGGCCTAATGGGAGGCCACCACATGGCAACATGGGGTTGGTAAAAATTTCATTTAGATCAAACAACACTTGGGTGGAGTCGAAATCATGACCTCCCACAACACAACCACAATCTTTACCACTAGACCAATGCATGCAAATTGATATGGTTATGGAAAAAACTTTATTTAAGTTTAAAAGCGAGGAGTATGGTGGAGGGGCCAACCCCTAAGGGACTAGCCCCAAGACGCATGTGCCCACATGAACATATGCACACATAAAAGGAGCCAACGGAAAGGCGCTAAGGAATGGGGTCCAACCCCAATGCATATGCGCCCAATGTGACCCTACACTAGAAGAAAAGGGGCCTGGCAAGAAGGGCGGGAAATTAGCCTAGCCCTCGACCCCATGTGCCCATATGGCCATGATTTTCGGAGCTAAGGAATTACTGGAGAATTTCATGATCCTAAAAGTGCACTAGTGAAGGACGAATTTGTCGATTGGTTAGCATAATTCCGGGCAGAATTGTAGAACCGTTAGACAAACAATCGAATTTGTAGGATAGTTAAAATCATGGAGGAGTAAGAAGCTCATATATTTTGGAGTTTTTATCCAAATTGAGATCAAAAATAGACTATTCAGGGGTTTTTGGATGTTCTAAATCCATTGGTAATCTCTCTTTTCTGATTAGAGTACATCTATAGATTATTTTTGCAGGTTTGAGACTAAAGGTGTATGGATCAATCAGAGTTTGGAAGCAATTCTCTAGGCTATTTGGACATGGAGAAGACCTTGTAGGGGTATTCTCAATTTCAGAAAGCTACTACAACAATTGTAACCAGCAGGGTTAAGCTCAGGTTTAACTTATTTTATTATGAAGTTTTGTGTATGTACTTCGATTTGGAATTAAGGTGTTCACATGCTTGTTTTAGTTCATTTCAGTTGGATTTTTGTCATCTTTATAGGAGATTCTTTGAGTTGATGTTATTGTGAGAGTTATTTGTAGGAGAACATTACCGAAGAGGGGAAATAGACACATAGTTATTGGAGCACTTTTTTATGTACTCCACTGATATTGAATATATGAGTGTTCTAGTCATGTTGAAAGGCCCGTAGATGTAGCCCAGGAGGGGTGAACTCCATTAACAAATCCTTTGTTTTTCTCTTTTTTGTACATCATTTTTCAAGGCCCATTTTTCATGCTTACAAAGTGTTGACATGATCCTTAGTTTGATTTTATTTGATTTTGGTAAGAGAGGCAGAATTCACCTTTTCCACTTTCACATTAGTTGTGTTGGCATTGATGTCAAGTAACTTGGAGGAGTTTTCATGATTATCGGAGGCCTAATGACATGTTACTATGGTATTCCTAATGTTTTCATAGGATCTACAGGTTTTGGAGGTGATTGCAGAGGAAGGTGGACAAGTTCTGGAAGTGTTGGAGTAGTTTCAATGTAAGAGGTTTGGGTAAAGGAATAAAGTAACACAACAAAGTAGGAGCCCAAATGAATTATAACACACCCTAGAAAGCCAAACTGCTACATTATAACACACTTACTGAGTGTACATGGTACGAAACTTCCTGTGATTGGATTTCCCCAAGTTGTGTGCAGAACTCAGTCAATTCCAAGGGCATTATTTATGGTTTTTGCACATGATATTTGGTGGTTAGAGTCAACTTGAGTTGGTATTCATTACAGAAGTTTTCCAAGTCAAATATGATGTGGATTAGTGCTTTGAATTGATTGCATATTTCATCACTAATAAAAAGGTCAGAGTATGAAATAGAAGGGGTTAGACTGAGAGAGAATGTAAGCTACAATATTGCAGAGATAGAGTGCAGATCATAGCTCAGATTTGGAGCATATATAAGAGGAAGATGGAGATGTGGTGTTTATATGTGTCCAACATGATTGTGTTATAGACTGTATTGATGTCAGTTGTTGCTGATATGGAGAACAAATTATTTTTGTAGTTGTTGAAGTTGTAGATAAGAGATCAGTTTTCTCATATGTTTGTGTTGGAGGGGTTCTATTGGAGAGTTTATTGTTGTAGCACATTTGTATGTGTTTTGTATGGTTTCTAGAGTAGGTTAGTGATGGATGAGTATGATTTTGATGAGAATATTGGTTGTGTGAGTTGATTGTACTGCAAAGATTGATTGTGTTGGAGAAGGTTGTGTTGGAGGTGTTGATTCAGTTGTTGATGACCTTATTATATATATGGGACATAGTTTGAAAATAAATGAAATGAGGTCCATGAGATGTGCTTGAAGGTTGGGGCCTTCAGTGAGGCAAATAATTGCTTGCTCTGACAAGGTGTAGTTGCATCCTTTATGTAGAGGCCTAAGAACTTGGGAGTGGTGGCTTCCATCCATTGGTGGTTGGGAAAGACTTATTAAGAGTGGTGGCTTCCATCCAGTGGTGGTTGGGAAAGACTTATTAAGAGTGGTGGCTTCCATCCAGTGGTGGTTGGGAAAGACTTATTAAGAGTGGTAGCTTCCAACAGGTAGTGTCTTGCAAAGTCAAGGGAGTGGTGGGTTCCAGTAGGAAGTGGCTTGAAAAGTTCATACATGTAGTGGCTTGGAGCGAGTAGTAGCTCACGTGATTGTCAATTTGTGGTGGACAATGCATATGTAAAAGAAGACTATTTATATTAATCGAAAAAAAGAAAAGAATAACATTCGACGATGGTTTTCTCCTTTTGGGTTTCCACCTAACATTTGGTGTCTCTATGTGCGATGATGTGAATGTTTTTTTGTTGATGTGTTGCTTCCCATGGTTACTTGTGCTTATGATGATCACTAATGTTTATGATTACGCATGAGTTGTTTAATTATTTTATTGGTTGGCTAATGCATGATTTAATTATTATGTAAGAAAAGGGAAAAAGAGGTCAAATTAATCCATAAAGCACAATACTGATTCAACCACCCCCCACCCCCCCACCGCACCCCCTTCTCAATATTGTTCAATAAGTAGTATTAGAGCCTCAACTTTCCAATAAAAATAGCATGATAAAATTGCATACCCACAATGTATATCAAATCTAGGAATATAACACATTTCCCAAATTGACAATTGTGATGAGTTACATGATAACCCCTTAAAGATTTAGAGAATAGCTCCCAAATATCCCTAAGTACATATCCCCCTTATTAACTCCCATTATTTTCATACCAATTGAGATGGAATCAACACAATGAGGGGTGGGTATTGTGAATCCAAAAAATGCTATCATAAGATTATGTTAAGCAATGAAGTGAGGAGTTGTATCAATTTATAGGAAAGGAGTGTACTATATATGTTACGTATTAAGAAATGGGCATACATAGGTGTGTTAATGGAATTAATATTAAGTAATAAACTAATTGTTAATATTATTTTTATGATTATGAAACCTAAACAATAAATAATAATTAATTGAACAATCACAATATTGCAAAACAAAGACATCAAGATTGGTCAATTTTATAGCTTCTAATTTAATAATAAAAATATGTAAGATTGTTCATAGATACAACTGTTTAGGGGAATTATGAATTGAGTTGTATAAAGGGATGAGCATGGATTTAGATCTTACATAGTCATGAAGAGCCATTCAAATATTTTTCTAACCTTATTTTAAGTACAAAGACATATTTATATAATATTGAATGGTAAAATATCTTTAAAAGAGCATATTTATATAATATTGAAGGGTAAAATATCTTTAAAAGAGGAAAACCCTAATCATTGACATTTTTCACTTGAATATGAACATGAAAAATCACATTGGATTGTGCATATCCTAATTTAGTCATACTTAGTTAATGTGGTGTTTCTCAAATTGAAAACTTTTACCAACCAATTAATTGACCCTACTCGTCCTTTAAGCTGTGATGTGTTTTGTAGACAAAGATTATTGAGTTATCACTTAAGTGGCATGCTAAATCATATGTTCATCTATCTTATGATCGAACACCAATCCAATCAAATGTTTACACCATAAGGTACATGCACTATATATTAAACAAGTCTTTGTGCATGAGGGATTAGGAACAATGAATAACATGTATAGTTTGCTTAGGGAGGTAATGTAATGCGCTTTATAAAGTGCCAACACATTATTTTTATGGTGAATTTAAGCTTTAAAAAGATGTGGCATATACCAAAAGAGTGTTAATGCACATATTAACTTCCCCCTTCTAGAAATAGCCCTAATTGCATCTAGATGAGCATTTTTGGTTCCTGTCTCTTAAGATTCCATTGAATGAAAAAAAATTACAACATTATCCACTAGATTAGGAAACTTCTTTAGCACCTACTCAATCATAACATATCAGGTGTTAGGAACTTACTACCTTGAAAATTATAAAGAGTTAGTTATCCTTCTATTAATTGTGTTGCATCATCATGTCAATGATTTGATAATGAGGAGTTGACATGATAAACTGTAGGTTAATTTAGATAGAGGCTCAAGCTACATAAAAATTTGCACAAGAATTAGAGGACAATGCAGTCATAACAATGAGATATTAAACAATAATGTATGCATTACAAGGTAATAATGGTGATGGAAAATCAATCTTGAGGGAAATACCACAAAATTATTCAATGGTGGTTTAGGGACCACATTGCAATTGTCAAATCTTGAAATTTTTTGACATTGGGTATTTGTTTATAAATGTGATCCCATACATTATCCCCACCTAAAAATTTCTATTGGATATGGTTCTTGTCAAAAAATTGATTGTATCTCTACATATTCTATTATAGAATATCATCAACTTGATGTTATACATTTTATTTCTACATGATGAACTACACTACCTGGTTAGATTACTTCTATTTTGATATAAAAGTAACTCAACTAAAGGAGATGGATAGGAAATGTCACCCAAAGGTACTTAAGGATGAAATTGAAAGTACAATTTGAAAGAACCACACTATGTGGTTTTATTTTGGTCTATATTCAAGTTATATTGAAAGAATGTGGATTTTTTATCCCAAATATGAGAGCCTTAATCGTTATAAATGCACAATAAGTGGAAAATGACATGGTTAATAACCTATGTATATGTATATATATATATATACCCATATGTGGGTGAAAGTTCATACACAACCCTAAATTTTTCATAGCCTTATGTCCAACATGCTCCAAATGGATTTTGAGAAGTTGGAGATAAATATAGGATCTTTATTACTTATAATGGATGTGGGAATCTCAAAATTGACCCAAACTATTTATTGTGTACTATGTTGAGTGAAGCTTCACACAAAGCACAAATATTGTTGTCTTGAATGATTGTTTACAAACCAAAAACATATATATCATGGATATATGGCATTTTTAGTATTCTCATAAAATTGGAGATAGAATCCCATAGGCATGAAGGAATGGGTAAAAGTATTATAGCCCCTAGTTCCTATTGGTTGGTTTTGCAATGGAACACTCAACAAAAACATATTTATTCAAATTGAGGATAGTCATGCTTCTGTAAGGATAAGCTTTCAATCTAGCATATATGTTTTTGTTATATATATTGAATTTGGTGTTAAATTTCTTTAATCTCTAGAATGGAATTGTAGTATAGGTGTGGGTTTTATTTATGGAATAAGGAAAAAATGATTTTTTATGCCATGATATTATGAAAACTTGAGTCACACATGCCATGGCACTCAAATAATAATGGTTATCCAAACAACTAATTTTAGTTGATTCCTAGAGTGTCTTTATCACATATGACTTCATTATTGAATGGATAAATTGCATAATATGGGATCTACATTGATACATCATACACAATTGTTACCTATGTTGAACCAACTAATGGTGTGAGTTTCTATTGGTGTCATGTAAGAATCTTGAATTTGTTTAGTTCAAACATTACAAGGATCGGGCTCTTCTTACTTATGTAATGAAATGAATAGGTTGTTTATGAGACCACATCCATGAGAGGAACATAAACCCTTTTTCTTCCTCCATATCTACAAAATGGGATGTCATTATATATGTATTTGCAGTGATGAGTGCTCTGGAGGTTTTGGTTTCAAATGATGTGATTAATTACTTTGCTCAAACTTGTAGTCTTGTATCTCTCTTAAACTATGGCAAATGTGTCTTACATACATGACACTTATTAGGTAAAATTGTGGTAATCACACAATTTATTACCTTGTTTTCGCTACTTCTATTAACATCACCTTATGTGGATTTATTTTTCCTTTGAAGATTGTTGGTTGCTCAATATTGTTTTATCCTAAGTATGACAATAGATGTTATATGGTGTAGAATGTTACTCCTTATCATATTTTTTTGTGGCAATTGCATTGGTAACCACACGAGATTCTATTTGATTTATTAGCATAAAACTAATAATTAATATTTGATGCAATCCAATATGCATCCCTAAGATAAACACTTAATCTCAATTTGGATTTAATAATCTACAATGCTCTTATACCTAGTAATTTGATTGGGGCACTGAAGACACCTCGTATCTAGTGGAATCAATAGATGAAAACTTGCTTAAACATTGGCTTGCATTGCTCAAATCCCTATAACTAATCTAATATGTAGTTTTCAATTGTTAAAATTGTAGTTTTACATCAAATTAAAAATTCCAACTAGATTTTCATTAGATTATAAGGGAAACCCATAAAAATAATTGGACATTTTATGGGCCCATATCCCAGGCTTTATACTTGGAAATTAGGTTGTACTCGACCTCCATAATATCTATATGATTCATGAGGTAATGGAACCCATTTATGTTGTCCAAAATACATGGGTTACAATGGTAATTGGATGTCTGAATTCTCATAGTGCTTTAATGCATAATACATTTCATGCATGGCTATTAAAATTTTCTTGAAGTTGCCTTTTATGATTCATACCAACTGTATTCAGCTAAGGATATTGTCTTCATGGTTTCAATTTTGATCATGTTTGTAATTAATAACATTGTTGACCTAACTAATCATCGAGTATTTTAGCATCAATATTTCCTTAAGATATTGTGATGTCAGAGTTTACATGGCCCTTGAAATTATTGTGAATACTTAAAGGTGTCGATTTGTGTGTATGGATGTGGATGTCACTTCATTTAATTTGATTCTATAGATCTAGTAATATGGTTGATTGGAAACATATTCACACTATTTTGGGAGTGCATCGTCAATCATCGTTGACCTTAAGATTAGAACCTATGGAACTAGTAGGGTTTGGATCTCTTAGCATTGGAGGTTATAGAAGTGTGTAAAAATGTTGGATGAGGGAGTAGGATCAACCTTGTGCTTCTTGGACTCTAATTTCATTTAAATAAACACCCTATAGTGTTTTCATCCAAGTTAGATAAGAACTTGATACATGTATCTAATATATTATATGAATGATCTAAATTTAAGGAGGATTTTGAGGTCCCCAAATGATTTTGATTTCTCAAAAGTTATGCACATAAAAAATATATGTATGCTAGTAAGTAAGTTGAACAAATGTATGCTAAATGTAACATAGTTTAATTGCATAATCTACGACAAATATTGTAGAATATGACAATGAAGTGCATAAGTGAATGTATGAGTTATCTTACAAATGAGAGTTGTTGTGCACTTATAAACCAATTGGTAATGCCACATAAGATTACATGGCGATATTAATGAATAATAAATAAACCAATCTTATAATCACTCATAATCAATAATTTAGAGATACACAATAAACTAAAATGGAATAATATATAATGGTGAAGTGGATATTAATTAAACATAATTAAATGTCATGTGTAGTACTTTATATTTGTTTAATAATGTAATAAATGGATAGAATATTATCCAAGAATATTGCATGAAACATAATAAGATGAGACAAATGTTTGGACCAATGTTCTATAATTTTATTGCATTACAGATTGATACAAAAATTTAGCCTTATTTTTCTTTTTAATCTTGGAATAACCTAGTATGTTCCAACTTCATGGAAGGAAATTTTAATAAAAAATGTAAATGAGATATCATAAGATATTTAAATCAAAGAACGAATGATCATTTCTTCATCCAAGGTAGTTTCTAATGGTCAACCATTGGAAAAATGTAAGATTTTAATTGCCAAGTATTCCCCAATTTGACATTAGCTAAAGTATATATTACTTTTTTAGATGTAATCATTGCCTCAAGCACATTTCATCAATGACTTGGTCAACTTTTATCACTCATTTCTTATTATGTGCAAGCACATTGGGTTATGTATTAGCAATGAGGTGGTTGGTTGAGTTGTCCATTATTATGGTCACATGACATTATTGATGATAATACATGCCAATACAAAGGTAATAGCTACAAGACAACATAATCCCTGCTTCTACCATTAATTAATTGATTAAGGCCATGCTTCTTTATATGGGGCCTACATTTTCTCATTATTTGAGAAAATAGATTTATTTGGGAATGCTCAACATGCATTCTCTATTCGCACAACACTCCCACACACCTTCCTACCACACAAAGAGGCAAGTATGACAATAGCCAAAGAAGCATTCATTATGCACAATTTGGAGGTTTCCTTATAGATGTGGTAATCTAGCTCTTACATAACACCTTAATCCTACACAATGAAAGTCATCTTCTTCCATAATGAAAGCTTGATCTATATCTCTGCATTCTGAATTTTTCTACTGTTATGTTTCGTACTTCTGCACGCACTCTCCCTCTACATAGTTCTCTCACACAACTTCCTTTCGCACAATACTAGTTTTTGACATGATATTCCACACACCCTTTCTGCCACGATTCTCGTACATCCATTTTCCAGGAAAAAACATAGTTGCTTAATGAAACTATGAACACACTACTTGTTAAAATTCCGTTAGGTTCTCCACATTGATTTACATTGCATTTGTGAATTGAACACTTATTATCCAACATTATATGATTTTATTTATTTATTTGTGATTTGTGTGGTAGAACAAGTGTGCGCAATAAATAAATAAATAAATACAAGTGCATTACAATGTTTCACATGCATTCTCTCTCCACATAGTTCTCCTGTATACCTTAATGAAAGAATATTTCATTGTGCTAAGTGTGGACGTTTCCCTATAGACGTGGTTCTCTAGCTCTTACATAGCACATCAATCTCGCATAATGAAAGTCATATTCCTCCACAATTGAAGAATTATCCACATGAATTCTCTCTCTCAACAATACTCCAACACACCTTCTTGCCACACAAAGAGGAAGGTAAATTGATAGTGGAAGAAGCTTTCATTGTGCAAAGTGCAGAGGTTTTCTTATAGATGTGGTACTTAAGTTCTTACATAGCACCTCAATCCCACACAATGAAAGCCATATTCCTCCATAATGAAAGCTTGATCCATATCTCTGCAGTCTAAATTGTTTTGCTACTATGCTTCGTACTTCTAAATGCACTCTCCCTCCACATAGTGCTCTCGCACGCCTTCCTTCCGCATAATACTAGTTTTTATTCTATATTACGCACACCCTTTTTTCTACAGTTCCTATACATCCATTTTCCAAACAAAAAAATAGTTGACTAATGCAACTACGAACATGTTACATGTTAAAATTTCTTTAGGTTCTTTATGCTAAATTGCATTGAATCTGTGAATTGAACACTTATTTTCCAATATCAGATGAAATTTGTGATCTATGCAACTGAACAAGCGTTTGAAATAACACATACAAGTGTGTTGTGATGTTTTGCATGCATTCCCTCTCCGCACAGTTCTCCTACATACCTTAGTGAAAGAAGATTTCATTGTATGAAATACGGAGGTTTCCTTATAAACATGGTACTCTAGCTCATAAATATCACATCAATTCCACACATTGAAATCCATATTCCTCCACATTGAAAGAATGCTCCACATGCATTCTTTATCCGCACAATTCTCCCACACACCTTCCTCTCGCACAAAGAGGTAGCTAAAATGATAGTGGAAGAAGAATTTATTGTGTGAAGTACGAAGGTTTTCTTATAGATGTGGTACACTAGATATTATATAACACCTCAATCCTTCACAATGAAATCCATCTTCCTCCACAATGAAAGCTTGATATGTATCTCTGCATTCTGAATTGTGCTATTGCTATGCTATGTAATTTTTCATGCATTCTCCATCCAGATAGTTCTCTCACACACCTTCCTTCTGCATAATACTAATTTTTGACTCGATATTCCACACACTCTTTCTTTCGCAATTCATGTACATCCATTTTCCAAACAAAAAAATAGTTGATGAATGCAATTACAGACACAATACTTATTAAAATTATGTTAGGTTCTCTACACTAATTTGCATTTATATTCATGAAAGATTCATAAAACTTAGATTTCTTTGAGCATTTGTGAATTCGACACTTATTGTCCAACATTAGATGACTTTTTTTGTGATTTATGTGGTCGAACAAGTGTGTTAAATAACAAATACAAGTGTGTTGTTGTTATGAAACCAACTCACAAAAAGATAGAAAAGATAGATCAACGCCTTAGAAATAAGCCTCTTCAAGGGGGAAACCTCCTTTACATTATACAAATGAACAATTATTGGATGATCGAATTGAAAAAACCTCCTTTCTATATATAGGAGTCTAAGGGGTCACAATATAACCAAGTCAACCTAACAATAATAATATAAAGACACAAAAATAACAATAGAGGGATTCTATGGGGCACAATAATAACAATAT
>APFE030576428.1:2877-60229 GCA_000404065.3 Pinus taeda | reverse complement strand
TATCTTACAATGAATAAAATTATGGGTACTTCCCGAATCAATCAACACTATTACCTTTTTCTTCTTGATATGCCCTTCTATCTTGATAGTTTAAGGAGTGGTATTTCCAGCCAATGCATTACAAGATATGGTCAGATTCATTTCTTATTTTTCTAGGGTTTTTTCATGGTGTATATCCTCTTCTTTTGACATTTCTTGTTCCTTTTCTCCCTCCTCTTCACAATCTATGTAAAGTAATTTCTTCTCAGCACACTTATGACCTTTAGTGTATTTGCTATCACAACTGTAACAAAGCCCTTTTTCTCTTTTTTCTTCCAGTTGTTGTGGTGTCAACCTTGTAGGTTGTGGATGGCTAGGGGTAGTAACACTTCCATCTTTATGATTGTGAGTGGTAGGATTCCTTTTTGACATAATTTTGCTTTCCATTTTTCTTGCCAACTTGAATGCCTTCTCCAATGAATCTGGTTCCCAAAGACGAACCTCATGTCAGATGTTATCTTTTAAATTCCCTATGAACACATCAATCATATGCTCCTCTGGAATATATTTTACCCTTATATTCAATTTTTGGAAGTCCTCAATATGCTTCATCATTGAACCCTTTTGTTTGAGATTTATCAATTGGCTAAAAAAAGTGTTGCTTTTTGTATCCTCATAATGTGCTATCATTTCATCCGTAAAAACAGCCCAAGTGACAATTTGTTTACGAGAGCAAAGCCACCGATACCATACAAACTGATTTGGTTCCAAATATAAAGTTGCAATGCGTACATTTTGTGTGTTTTGCACATTATGTAGATCGAAAAATTGCTCCATCTCTAGTATCAATGTTCTCGGATCCTTGCCACCAAACTTCCTCATATCGATCTTTGGAACATGGTGGTTCCTCGATCCAGCGTTAGAGTCTATGAAATCATGATTAACATTTATTTTGTTCTCATCATGAGTTTCCTTTACTACCTTTTCACCATTACTAAGCATTTCTTGTAGAAACTTTGTCAAATCTGTCTTCAAATCTTCCATGCATGTCTTCAAATTGTCCATCTTAGCTTCCACGCCTTCCATCAGCTTCCATGCCATTCATCTTAGCTTCTACGCCTTTCTTTAAGCCATCCATCTTAGCTTCCATGCCTTTCTTTAAACCATCAATCTTAGCTTCTACGTTTCTCTTTAAACCATCCATCTTAGATTATGTTACTTTTTGTGCGAGTGACATTTGTTGCACTTGGTCTTGTAATTTTGATATATCATGTTGCATTTCTTCCTCTTCTTCATGAGTGCTAGAGCTTTCAGGTTGCTTACTAGGTGTTTCCATTTTCTTTCTTCAGATCATCAATTACCGATAATAATGCTTCACTATGCCCTTTGAATTCCTTCAAACTAATTTTTCAAACCAAGCTTATTCAAATAAATAAATAAATAAACTACACACCCTTTTTTCACTTTCTAGGAGCTTGATATTTAATCTGATGTATTTCTGTAATTTTAGATCTCCAAGGTCTGAAAATTCGTCCTGTAGTAACCCTCTGAATAATATTTCTAACTCCACAAGTCTGATCAAGATTGAATTCTCCAATGAAGAGTTATGCAAAATCTCCCACGATGACCTGAGTATAGACTTGTTCAGTAGAGTGAACTTGTACGATGTACTACGGGTCACTGTTACAACCTTAGGATCTGAAAATGGTACCCAAAAAACTAAAGTCCATCCTCTTTCTGTAACTTCTTATGAAAATTCAATTTTATTCTCAAAGAGAAAGTTATGACGCTTTTCCCAAGGTGATCTCTTTGGAATGTAATTCGGGGGTCTCCAAAAACCCTAACTTCCTTAGATTATATCTCTGAAAATATAGCGAGACAGGATCTGAAATTTGGAGCCGCGGTTCAGGCCGATTTCTTCTCAAATGGGCATTTTTTGTTAGCTTCTGAAACTTTGTAGCGAAATAGTTATAGCGCAAATTCTACGATGGCCTATTTTAGATGAAATTCTGGAGCTTTCAAAATCCCTAACTTCCTCAAATCATATCTCCGAAAATATAGTGATACAAAATATGAAATTTGGGCCCGAGGTTCAGCAAGATTTCTTCTCAAATGGGTTATTTTTTTAGCTTCTAAAAAGTCACAGGAAAAAAGTTATAGCAAAAATGACATGATGACCTGTTTGGAGCAGCAAAACCCTAGAATCCAAAGTTCTGACACCAAATGCTATGAAACCAGCTCACAAAAAGCTAGAAAAGATAGATCAACGCGTTATAAATAAGCCTCTTCGAGGGGGAAACCTCATTTACATTACACAAATGAACCATTCTTGGATGATTCAAATGACAAAACCTCCTTTCTATATATAGGAGTCTAAGGGGTCACAATATAACCAAGTCGACCTAACATAATAATATAAAGGCACAAAATAAAAATAGAGGAATTATATGGGGCACAATAATAACAATATGGGGACAATAGGGCCACAACAATAATAATAAGGGATACAAAAACAATAGTAATGGGGGAATCACTAGTATTATAGGGACCTAACAGTTGTGATGTTTTTCACTTTTGTATGCATTCTCTCTTCGTGCACTTCTCCTGAATACCTTAGTGAAAGATGATTTCATTGTGTGAAGTTCAGAGGTTTCCTTATAGATGTGGTACTCTAACTCTTACATTACACCTCAATCCCGCACAATGACAAACATCTTCCTCCACAATGCAAGCTTGATATGTATCTCCTTGTTCCAAATTGTTCTACTGCTATGTTCTATACTTCCACATGCATTCTCCCTTTGCATAGTTCTCTTACACACCTTCCTTCCGCATAATACTAGGTTTTGACTCAATATTTAGAACACCCTTTCTTCCATAGTTCTCATATAATCCATTTTTTAGACAAAAGAGTAGTTGATGAATGCAACTATCGACACATTACTTATTAAAATTATGTTAGGTTCTCCACGGTAATTTTCATTGCATTTGTGAATTAAACACTTATTTTCCGAAATTATATGATTTTTTTTTTTAAATTTGTGGTTTCTATGGAAGTGAAAGTGTGTGTAATAACAAATACAAGTGTGTCGTGATGTTCCATAGTTCCAAATGCATTCTCTCTTCACACGGTTCTCTCACATACTTTAGTGAAAGAAGATTTCATTATGCAAATTTCCTAGGTTTCCTTATTGATGCGGTACTCTAGCTCTTACATATCATATCAATCCCATACAATGAAAGTCATATTCCTCCACAATGAAACAATGTTTTGCATGCATTCTCTATCCTCACAATTCTCCCACACACCTTCCTACCACATAAAGAGGTAGGTAAAATGATAGTGGAAGAATATTTCATTGTGTGAAGTGTGGAGATTTCTTTATAGACATGTTACTCTATCTCTTACATATCATCTTAATCTCACATAATGAAAGCCATCTCCCTCCACAATGAAAGCTTGATATATATCTTTGCATTCTGAATTTTTTTGCTACTATGTTTTGTACTTTGTGCAGCATAACACGTGTGTTGCGATGTTTCACACTTTGTCATGCATTCTCTCTCTACATATCTTAGTGAAAGGAGCTTTCATTATGCAAAGTGCAAAGGTTTCCTTATAGATGTGGTACTCTAGATCTTACATAACACATCAATCTCGCACAATGCAAGCCATCTTCCTTCACAATGAAATCTTGATTAGTACTTCTTCATGCACTCTCCATCCACATAGTTCTCTGGCACACCTTCCTTCCACACAATACTAGTTCTTAAATGATCGAAGCCAATGAAACTACATCTTAGTTCAAAACACATTAGCACATCTATCAAAGTGAAGATTGTTGAGTCGAAGAAATCAAATATTATCACTTCACATTTGTATAAGGATCTCCACATTATAAAATGCAATAAATGTTAGATATCATATTTTCGTATTGTGTTATTAAGGCTATATCTCTTTATTAATCGAAGAATTAGTCTGGAACCAAGGATCACCAATAAAAAATAGTGTCTATAACATAATTTATTATGTAATCATTCTAATGATAACATGTGATGTACAAATTTCTGAAAAAAAATAAATAAATAAAATAAATAAATAATAATAAATAAAATAAAAATATAAAATAAAAATAAAATAAAAATAATAATAAATAATAAATATAAAAAAAAATAAAAATAAAAATAAAAAAAATAAATAAATAAATAAATAATAATAAATAAAATAATAAATAAATAAAATAAAATAAAAAATAAAATAAAATAAATAAATAAATAAATAATAAATAAAATAAAATAAAAATAAAATAATAAAATAATTAATAAAAAAATAGTGTTAGAGAATTCAAGAAATGACAAGTGTGCAACGCAACCATATATGGAAAATCTATGTCGAGACAAAAATGTTTGTGAAGATGCACGAACTTGAAGTGATGGATATTGATTATGTGACAAACGAGTTCACACTTAGCATCGAAGAATTAATTAATGCTTAGCAATATTATGAACATATATTCAAAAAATTGATACACAATCATATTATTGCTCAAGTGCCTAATATCATTTACTATGATGCATTATGTAATGATTACTAGTTGCAAACATATCAATAAAATTGTATCTATTGATATTATGAAATATTTTTTCGACATTTATTCGGTGAATTGACGCATAATCAGCTCATCATTCGAGTGCTTAATAGAATTTGTTGTTTGTAAACAATTCAAGAATATACACAGGCTTCTGCAACTAGTATATGTCATAGCAAATTGAAATGATGTGTGCATCTCCTTCGTACACTTCTTTTTGCATATTTATTTTGCACAATGGAAGCTTCTTCCACATCTCTGTACTCCACACATATATAATGATTATTAGTCGTAAACATATCCAGAAAAATGTATTTATCAATATTATAAAATAGTCTTTTTAGCCATTTATTTGGTGAATTGACACGTAATCAACAGACTTGCTTCCTTCACATCCTTCTTAAGCACATTTACTTGTTTACCAGAAACATTTTGGCGATTATCAAATATAAAAGAATAATTGATACATAATCAAGACATCGTAAAAACCTAATTAAGACTTAATTCTATGATTAACAAAAATATTTCGTATATTAATGACAAATATTATTGAGATCATAAGCATTTGTAGTAAAGTAATGGTAAAATAGTATAGGTTTAGAGCTTTATGTGAGTTCAAGTCTATTGAATTTTGCTAATGGTTTTTGTTTCTTGTTTCTTGTTTATATGTGTTACACAATCATAGTATTTTTACATTGTTTAGAGTAAGAAGAAATTGTAACGGGTACCTTTAGGTAGGTTATTTACATATGAAATGTACTTTGCGAAACAATATAACCATGCGTAAACAAAATCACATTGAATATAATAAAGAATCTACTGTTATTTGTCCCAATTGCATAATTATGGACTTTGTTCTCATTGCATGTATTCTAGTTACCACTTACTAATTTTTCCATTAACAACATAATATGAATGTCGCAATGCTTTAATCAATTATTCATGCATCTCCACACTTCGCAAATTGTAAAGTGAGGCATAATGATTTCATGATTATCCTTAATTATTTTTTTAATATTTAGTAATCTGCACTCCCAAAAGTTGGTATGTGCAAATGGGTAATGTATATGAAAGTGTAAAAAAAAAATGAAAAAAGGTTATGCTTGACATATTGCTTTATGCACATCCTTCCACTATGTTAGAACGGAAATTGGTTGCGGAACAATGTTTATGCATGCATTTGTTGAATAAATGTTGAAAATACTATTTATAATATCGATCGATTTGTTAAAAAGTAATAATCATTATATAATGTCGATTTACTAAATAAATGTTTAACTTAACCGAAAATGGAAGTAGACAAATATGAAAATTATGTTACAGAAATATTTTTTGGTCTACGAAAAGATTGGGAAAATAAGATTTTACACCCAAAGTAGAGCAATGTCTAAATCAATGGTGATCTACATTAATGTAGGGTATATCCAATCAATTAAAGAGAGGCATATAGAAAACTGTCACACATGGAAATTAAACATTTCTTATTCAGAAAATTTGGTTATATGCTATTATGTTTTTATCTAATTAAACAACAAACTATGGTGGATCACTTCTATGCTCTAGTTTCAACATTTTTTGTTATTATTCATTGTTATTCTGTAACTTTTATTTTGCAGTCTATTACTATTCATTTAAACAGTTTCTTTTGGGACTAGGTGTTGGTTCATTACAATGCAAGTCAAAGTGAGTTGTTGTTGTTGTTATTAGCTAACACACTATTGTGTTTAATGTAAAACCTTTTGTTGTTTTATCTCGTTCATAAAATTTATTGTATTTGAGACTTTTTTGTTTTCTGGTAAAGTACAAGATGCCACACAAACAAGTAAAAGTGAGGCATGGAGTCGGTGAACAAGTAGAGTCAAATCGATGTCACTTGGAGAGCATTGGTCAGGGGGAGGCTATAGATCCTAGCCATGTCAACAGATCTAATTTTAACAACTCTCTATTTGATCAACACAACATTGGTAATGAGCTTGCATATCTCAAGATGCTTCTAGAACAACTCCTAAGAAACATACATGATGACTGCAATATTATTATCTCATTCATGAATGATCTCCAAAGCAACCAGTGGTAGGTGCAAGATAGATTAACAAATTTGCAGAGGGGTCATGAGAGTTTACAAGAAAAATAAATTGCTTTGAAGGCAGATTGGCTCATATGGAGAAACATGTACATTGTGAGTTTCAATTTCCTCTACCAGCGGGTTCAGGAACAAAGTAGCTTGTTTCATAACTAGCCCTCATAATTAATATATTTTGGGTATGTATTGATCCTAAAAATTTTCTGGATCTATGTTTATTTTCCTTTTTCCGCATTGAAACAACGTTTTGTAACGTTGTTATCGATATTGCAATCCTTTTTTTTGCATAAATTAATACATAGTTTCATTTACAAACACTTCTAAATGGATACTTTATTTCAAATTTGATGAGATGATCGTTTATCTCCACACACTTGAATTCATTTTTAATATTTAATATCTTATGCTTCACACTTTATTGATCTTTAGCAATTTCTTTGATGCATTAAAATTATTTTTTATATAACATATTGCATAGCACCATGCTTAAATGTTTAAAATCGAAAAAAAAAAAAAAAAAATTATGTTATCACCCAAAAACTGTTCAACTGGCCATTTCTTACTAGTTTGATTGAAATACACCATGTAAGAAGAGTGTTACCATGGTAAAACCCACTTTCACCATAGGAAATAGTTTAGTGAACCGTTTTCTAAATTATTTCTCATTAAAATCTAAAAACCCTCTGAGAATAATTAAATAAATCATTATTTATTTAATATTCTCTAGAAATAATTATTTCTTGTCGCTTTTGACTTAATCACCCTGGAATATTTAAGTAAATCATTATTTATTTATTATTCCATATTTATCCCCTATTTTCCTTGTGAGATAATTGTTAAATCATTATTTAATAATTATTTCAAATTCATATTTATCTTAATCCTCACAAAGTGATTAATCATTTTTATTTGCTAATTACTTCAACCAATTTATAAATAAAGATGTTTGACCATTTTGAGTATCTTTTCTCTCAAAAAAAATATAACAAAATATTCATAACAACTCGTTTTTGTTTTTTTATTATCAAGTGAGAGTAGGACCTTCTATTAATCTGAAGAAAAGTACATAATTTACACTAAGCAGCACTAGCTATAAAGGAGTCGTAGCCCACACAACCGCTCATCCAAGCGACCTGAGAAACTAAGGGACACAAACCGCCCTTAAGGCATCAACTGGGTCAACTGGTGAAATAGAAACCTTCTATTCACACAGTCGAGCCACCAAAAAGCCTGCATAGACAGGTCCACTGTGTCGAAGGCCCACACAACAAAGTAAGAAACCACACATACCTCTCAAGAACTTGAAAACCCGAAGAACATGTAATCAACTGATAAAAATCCAATGGTCAAGAGGCCGTATCAGGTTGCCATCATGTAAACCCTTTAACCAATCAAATGGACCCAAAAATAAAATTGTGTCATTTATTTATAGTATTTCGGGTGCGAATTAAGAGATATCCAATGAGCAGTTTAGCCGCCCAAAATCCACCGGATGTAAGAGATCCAAAAAGGACTGTGGAACTAGCCCGAAAGATAACTACCCTTACAGACTTGAAGCATAAATAAGACGCCGCCTAAAATAATTTCAGGTCTGTTTGGAGAATTAACGGTCTTGCAGTTAACCGCTCGAAATGCATAGGATGCCTACGATCTCGTCAACTTTCCCACAGCTTAACAAAGTGAACTGGCCCAAAGAGTTGATAGGCCACATTCAAAGTATTTTGGATCCATTCAAGACTTAACCTAAAAGGAGTTTCCCGCACGAAAACCATAGGATTAAAGAGATCAGATAGTAGTTTCCCTCCCGAAAACCAAAGGCAAACTTTAGTCTGGTGCCTATCAACCTGCTCGCACTTTATCCATGTAATACTACCCCGTGTTGACCTAAACTTTTCTGTCTCCATCAATCTTCATTCTGGTTATTTCTCATGCTTTGGAAGTAGTCCCTGTCTAAGGTCACCTATCTGTGACAGTCTTCCTGCAATCATCCTTGCAGAGTCACCATCCAATCATATCTTTTATTGCTTTTGGAACAGAGTACTATTTCATTTTCCAGAATATTTGCTAACCTGTTTGCTTTTCTGCGCACATGAACAAAACTAAGGGTTCTCATGGTTCGCATGTGGGATTGAATTCGTTGATAGACCTGCAGTAACCTCCAGTGTTTTGACACTTTTTTTGGTGTTGATCCATTGCATATTTTCCTGAACAAATTGATTATCAATTCAAAGTCAGCTTCAATGATGGTATTATGTAAATTTGATTCCATCAAGATTTCTAGGCATTGCTCAAGGGCCATGAGATCTACCATATTATTTGTGGCCTTCCCAAAATGACTATGGAAGATGGCTTTTATGAAACCCTTTTCATCTCTTATAACTCCACCATAACCAGTCATACCATGGTTTCCTTTAGAGGCTCCATCTATATTGCATTTCATAAAACCATGAGGGGGAGGATGCCAGAAGTCCTTCTTAGCTGTTATATGACTTACAGTCTTGTTTATGCCCTGGGGAATAAACCCCTGTAGTCCCATATTAAGAAGAATTTATGCATCCTGGACTTGATGTATGTTCTCAGGGGATTTGTTTAGAAGGGTTCCTATAGTTTCTTTTAGTTGTCTTATGATATGAGCCATGATGCTTTGGGATGAACCAATTCTGTTCTTGAAGATCCTATTGTTGCCTTCTTTCCAAACATCCCAAATTAGAAAGCCTGGAATCATAGCCCAAGCTTTGTTGATTATTTCATTTTCAAAGAAGTTTCTCCTCCAATTCCTCAAAGTTCTGGTTAAGCTATCAATGTCCCTGTCCGTTTGTCTGAAGATTGAAGCCACCCAATTCCACAAGGTGGAGGTCATTGGACAGAGGTTAAGAAGGTGTTCCATTATTTCTTCTTGTAATTCACATAGCTAGCATCTGGAAGGTCCAGCTACACCTCTTTTCCGAAGGTTCTCCCAAGTTATAATTTTTTTATGTTGCACCAACCACATGAACAATTTGATTTTCATCCAGTTTTGGTTCTGCCATAGGTCCTTCCATACCTTATCAGGGTTTGGAAAGTCAAGTCCTAAGGCCATTTGCTTGGCTTATTTGAGGTTGAACTTGCCTTCATTTTTTCCCCATCTTAGTTGGTCTGAAGATGTGGATGTCTGAATCTTTCTCTGTTCCAAGATAACTACAAGAGCTTCTACCTAGGCCTTTAAAGGGAATTCATCACTATATACCAAGTTCTTCCATATTCTCCATTTCCCGTTGCTTCTGTCCTGATCCCAGAAGTCCTTTACCCTGAGTAAACCTTTATCATCAGTGTCATTCTTTAGATTGGAAAATTCTTCTCTTAACAGGTTAGGTTCCTGTTGACAATTTTCCTCCCAAAACCAAGTAGGTTTCCATCCCTCATCTCCCAGAAACTGTGTTTCTGAACAATTGCTCTATTCTCCCAAGCTTTGTTCCAAATGTGGGAGCCTTTGATAAGCCCAGACATTCGAATGTGCTCCCTTTCTTGCCAATTATTTTCATATTTCTATTTCCATACCTTGGCCCAAGGGGAACCTAATTCCTTTAGCCATCTCCACCAAAGTTTTTCCCCCAAAACTTTGTTTAGGGTTTCAAGGTCATCAAGTCCCAAACCTCCATGTGTCTTAGGTTTATAGATTTTTTCCCAAGCAACCAAAGCCCATTTCTTTTTCTCTTCCCCTTTGTCACAAAGAAAGTCTCTTTAGATATTTATGACATGTTGCTAAACTCCTTTAGAAGCTGGAAGGGCTGAAAAAATGAAGATGGGGACATTTTGTAGGACACATTTTGTAAGCACTAATCATCCTGCTAAATTCAAAGGCCTATTTATCCATTTCCGGATTTTGTCCTGGAGTTTGTTAGTGACTGGCTCCAAAACTGCCTTGCTTAGGGGTTTGTCTGTACGAGGTATTCCAAAATATTTGGAGGGGAGCTGATCTCTTTGAAAACCTAGAATTCTGGAGAGATTTCTCTGGATAGCAATATCTGTATTAAAAAAGAAAATCTTTGATTTGGTGAGGCTTGCCTCTGTACCCACAACCATAGCAAAGTCATTTAGGATTTGATTGAAGGTTAGAGCTTCCTTAACCGTGGGTGTACCCTACAGCATGGTGTCATCCACAAATTGTTGCTGAGTTAAAGCATCCCCATTCAGGGTGAGTTTAAGACCCTGGATTTTTCCTTCTACTTTGGCAGATTTGATCGCATTGCCTAAATCTTCCATCATGAGAATGAAGAGGAAGGGGGAGAGCGGATCTCCTTGTCTGAGTCCTCTCGAAGGCTTAAAGGTTTTGGACGGTGAGCCATTAAGAAGGATTGAGAAACTAGAGGTGGTAACAAGGGCCATTACCCTCTTATCCAATTATGATCAAAGCCATAAGCTATTAGAACTTCCCTAATATATGCCCAGCTTAGCTTATCATAATCCTTCGCTAGGTCAAGTTGAATGATCATACCTGCCTGCTTATTGCTCTTGAGAGAGTGTACCACCTCATGAGCTTGAATGATGTTATTTAGAATTTTCCTCCCTTCCACATATCTAGTTTGCTCCTTAGACACAAGTGTTGGAAGAAGGGGCTTAAGCCTGCTTGCAATTATCTTGGAAATAATTTTGTACACCACATTGCATAATGCTATGGGTCTAAATCTATTTGGTGTCATAGCATTTTCCTGCTTTGGAAACAAGGATATAAATGAGGCATTGAACGCATTCAAAACAATTTTGTTTTTCCTCGAGTCCTTGAGTGTCTTCGAGTTTAGAAATCTTGTTATGAGACCTATGATCCATGGTAGAATTGTGAAAATGTATTTCTTTCTCTTTCTTTTATCCAATGTACCTTCGATTTCTGTCTCCAAAATATCTCCTCTTGCATACATAAGCCTTCCCAGTCCTATTGAAGAGAGTCAGCTTGCATTTTACTTTCCTCGGTGAAGCCATCTGTGATGAGGACCTGGTTAATTTCCTGTAGTTTTCGTTCAACTACTTGTTTGGCTTCGAAGATATTGCCAAACTCATTCTTATTCCAATATTTAAGCCTAAGATTGATGTGTTTCAATCTCTAATGCAGAATGAACATTTTAGTTCCCTGAATGTTCATATCTTCTATCCACCATTTTTCTATATTGTTGATGAAGTCAAGATGGGTAAGACAAATGTTTTCAAACCTGAAAGGTCTATTTCTCTAAGTGCCTATGAAGGAGGCTTCTAGTTGAATAGGCCAGTGATTCGAGGCTCCAAAAGGGAGGATTAATGCCGACAAGTCAAGCCCTGTGAGGATGAGGTCCTCAGAGATAATGAATATATATACTTTAGAGGCAACTTGAGAAGCCTCTCCCCTCCTATTATTCCAGGTGAAGGTACCATTTCTTGACTCTGTATCCACTAGCCTCATGTTATTTATGAAGTTCTGAAATGATATGGAATCTCTGCCTAGTGATCTGGTCCCAACTTTTTTTCCTGAGAGAGACCTGATGATATTAAAGTCCCCACCCAGAATCCAGGGGATTACCAGATATCTTTCTCTTAGCTCCTCTAGTGAGGTTAGAAGCCTGAGTTTGTCCTCAAGTTTTTGAGGACCATAGACATTTGTGATAAAATAAATTCCTTATCACCCAAGGATAGGATAAACATTGATAGGTAGTTCCTGGATGCTTCAGCATCTAGGATTCCAAGTTTCTAGGGGTTCCAGAGAGTGAGAATTCCACCTGCTACATTGTCTGCTTTAACTTCTAAATATTCATACTTACTAAGCCATTTCCTATGTATCTCTCTTATTTTCTCTGATGAACATTTTGTTTCCTGGATAAACACCATATAATACATATTTCATTAAATTTGGAATTAAATGATGAATCTAGAATTTCAAAACAACCAAAAACCTCAATTCTATTGATGTCATTGTAACAAAATTTCCAAATTTAATGAAATATGTGTTATATCTAGTTTTTCTTCTTTCATTCTATTGCTAAGATTTCTTTGTTTCCTTTTACTTCCTAGACCCCTATTATTCCATGTTGTGAGCTTCATTAAGAAAGATTTGTAAATGAGTAACTAGTAAGGTCTTTCATCGTACCTGAGTTGATCATGAGTTTTCCACACTCTATCAACAGCTCATTGTCTTTTTCTCCCTCGTTTCCTACCTGGGTTCTTAGGAGCTTGTCCCAATGTTGCCTCCATAGTTTTTACCCCTCCGTTTTCCTGACTATCATGGTTTCTTTTGACCCAAAAACCCTTTGCTTGAGATCTCCAGAGAAAGAGTTGTTGTACTCTGTTAAACTCCTCCTGAGGCAGTGAATCCACCCCTTTGGTAGTTCCTTACTTTAGAAACTTTTCTAGATCAAGATTCTCTCTTTCAAGAATTTCATGCAACTCATGATCCTCCATCCCTACTTCGCTTGGGGTCATCTCATGGTCCCTATCAAGTTCCATAGTGGTTGGCAGATCCTCCTTTTTTTGGTTGTTTCCAGGTCTTTCCTCCATACTGTCATCCTTTTCTTTCTCTGCAGGACTGTCCTCCAGTACCTGGTTCGCTCCATTATTCCCATCTTCTTCTTCTAATGTCTTGAATCTGTTGTGACTTGGCTACTTTTCCTCATTGATTTTTCTCTGGTTCTTTCTCCCTCCTTTCCATCTGCCTCCCACTTTGGTAAAGCCTTCAGTATCTTTGCCTGAGGTGGCTTTGATACTACTCTCCATTTTGTTTAAAGGGCAGTCTTTGAAGACGTACCCATATTCATGGCATTTGCGACATCTGAAAGAGACATGCTTGTAGTCCACCGCCTGCACCCATTCTTCATCATATACTTCTAGAATGATTTCATCCGATAGAGCTCTAGAAAGGTCCATTTCTACGCATATTCGAGCAAAGGAGGTATATTTTCCATGCAATTTTGCATCTAATTTTTCTAAAAAATGCCCTAGTTTATTGCCTATGGCTTTTAAGGATTCTGGCAACCAATAATCTAAAGGTAGGGAGTAGAGTCTTATCCATACCAGTACTGAAGAGAAAGTCTCTCATTCCAGGACAAAATTCATCACCCATGGTCGCATATAGAGGCCTGCAGCAGCATAGAAGTAAGGTCCTCCTTCGAACACTCTATCTTTGTCCTCTACGTTTGAGAAAACTACTGTGAAGAAACCCTTGGATTCAAGTTGAAGATTTATTTCTCCCTTAGGCTTCCAATGGTTCTTTATCCAAGCATGTAAAGCTTTCTCCATTGTCCACAACCCCATAAATTTGCAAATTACTACATAAGTCCCCATGTGATCCCTATGCACCTGTAGTGCTGGATCACTTAACAGCACTCGAGGTGTGATGGTTGACCTAGGTTTACGTGGTCCTGTCAAATTCCTGTGGTTAGCTTTTTGACTGCCTCCTCCTATTCTCTTCTCTCTTCTGACTTCCTCCTGATTTTCTGTCTACCCCTATGACCTACTGTTTTCCTATTTTTCTTTGTCGATACTCCCATTTTCTGCTTCCATTGGCTTCTTAAATCGATTCGAGACTGCATGACTGTAGGAAGGAGTGGAACTCCCCCACTCTCACCCCTCCATGGTGCCCAACATAGGTGCCATGCTACAAACCCTAGTTTTGCACGTATCCCCCGCAGTTCCGCCAATTCCGATCCTCTTGGGTACAATCGAGACTAATCCTTCTTTCAATCAAGATAGATTTAGGATTTATTTTCTATTCATAACAACTCATTTTTTATTTAGTGAACAATATTTTATTATTTTCTAATTCTCAATCTATCGCAATATTTTGTTATAAATAGAGGGTTTTCTCTCCATTCTTTACCATGACCATTTTCCTTGTCCCCATGATCATCTCATAACATTTGAGCTCCCATTTGAGTTAAAGAATCCCTTGTTTCTTTTTGCTCGTTGCATATCACATATTGAGAGAGAAGCACATTGCTAAAATGCAAGGTCAAGTAGGAACCATCCCACGAAGGGGGATCTATATGCCCAATTATGTAATTTCTCCTCACCAAGTTTATTGTTCTTGATTAATAAAATTGATCATTCATATTCTCCATTGGGTTGTTGCACTAATATTTTTGTTGTTATATTTTTCTATTTTCATACTATATTTTTCTGCAGGGTTTTTCTAACATTTTGTTATAGACCTGAAGCATAGATACAGTCATCTTTTGTTGTTAGGGTTATAAGCCACCTATAACTTAAGTAATGGATTTTGGTACACTTTTCTAAAACCTTTACACTAATAGTTTAAAATAAAAACTTCTTAGGGATTAGTAACAATCTCAGTTATAACAGTGTAAGAGCACTTAGTAATGAAATATCCATTCACAAAATTAGCTTAGCTCATAGCGGAGGAAGAAAACATGATTAAATATAGTCCCCGCTCCTTAACAAACTAACCCCCACCCAATTTATCCACACACCCTTTCTATCGCATTTCCCCCACATTCTTTCTCCTTTCTCCGCAAATTAATTACAAAGAGTAATTTAACATTGACTATTACAAAATGATGATTTTTTTTAGAATGTTTTGAAAAATAAAATCCATAGTTTATTGTATTATAAGATAATGCTTTCAACTTCAGCAAAATAATTTATTGTACCATAAGTCCCTGTTGTTTTTAGAAATTGACAAAACTTGTTATTGAAGAAATTTTGTTTTGTCACAAAGTTAAATTTAAATTTGATTTAGTCATAGTCTATGTTTCATTGTGCAAAGTGACTCGATTTGAGCGAAAAAACATTTTCTTTTGGTCAATTGAAAGAAATGATGAAATGCATAAATGAATAGACAAATCATTTTAAAAACATATATATTTGGCTATCTTAGATCAATTTACTTAATTAAAGAAATACAAATTTTGATCAATTGTATTATTAAATTTTGGAATAACACAAAATATCTAAATAATACATGTAAAGTGCGGACAAAGCCTTTATTCAGCTTCATATACATTCTCACACATCTATTTTGTGGAAATTACAATGTCAAGTATAACCATTTCATTATTAAAACAATAGAAGCACAATTACAAAAGAAAATTGCAAAGATAAAGTAATTGTTAGATTTATTTTACCAATAAAATCATTATATCTGAATGACAAAATATGTGTATCAAATAACGTAAAAGTTAACGATTTGCCGTTTGAAAAAACAAATGTATGGAGGAGGAATTTCATTTTAATGATTTTATTCTATTTTTTGCAATGTTTTATCTATTATGTATAGTTAAGTGGCGTAATATGTTTTATGTGGATCCTTTCTCATTGCACAAACTTCCACATCTCTGCACTTACTTTGTATCAAGACTAAAGTTTGAATATTGGCACCAAATATGTCGCGTGCGGAAATGTATATGGACATACGAGACATTACAGGGTAAAGTGTGTGTTCCTTGCTTCGTATAGCCATTTTCCTCCACATTTGTGTCATTATATCGATAAAAAGTTGTGCGAAGATAGTCGTAGTAATCATGTGCAAGAGTGCACCAAAAAGTATACATGGGGAGTGCATGTGTAAAGCAAAAAACTCAAACAACTCTGCAAACACTACCTTTGCATATTCAATAAACACACGTCAGTTACAATGTAAATTATAGTTTCAATGTTCAATTTTATAAACAGCTAATGTCTAATCCATTCAAAATAGTAAACTTTCACAATTTGATTTTCAAATTTATGCTTTCCATACCAGAGCTTCCTTGTGTGGAGCTTACATTGTGCGGAGCTTACAATGAAAGCTTTCATTATGCAAAGGAAGCTTATAATAGTTTTGGAATGTTAGTTTTTAGTTTAACTTAAAACGATAAAAACCATACTGAGTCAAAAATATTACTTAATTGACTCATCCATACTATGGTCCACATATCCATTTTCCCATGCAACACTTCTTCCTCACACTAATTGAAAACACAATTCATTTAATATTGGATAGTGCGAGTTCAATTGACAAATGTGAAATCACTAATGCACTTAGTATTCGAAAAACATTAATACCAAATTTCATTCACTCTATTTTAGTCGCAAAAAATTGACTGATAGAAAAACAAATTAACGGAGCAAATGTCTTGAATACACATTGGTTCAGTGAATAAATGTTGAAAATACTTGTATTTATTGGCAATAGAGCTTTAGTTAATCAAAATAGAATGAGATTTAGGATATTAATAAAATAGTATGTTTATATTAATTTCTAAAGCATGCCAAATGGAACAATCATGAAACGTAATTGTATCAATTGGACTATCTTTAGCTTGAATTTAAGAAAAATGGATATTATTTAAAGTAATTGATTTCAGAATAGTCTTTTCTGATTTATAGATCAGGAAAATTAGTACCAGCCAAATTGATGATGATCATTGGTTAACGAATACCATTAAAATTGATAGTAGTTAAATGTACTTTCACAACTTTGATGTCAATTCGTGATTTACATGACTTATCGCCTTTGACGCATTATATGTAGCCATATTGGCTCTGAACTAGTTTCTAATAGCTTTGGGAAATAAATTTGTCAATATTCATCTTGTTGTAAACCTATTAGTATTGCATTTTCCACTAAAATTTCTAGGAAACCGACTTACTTTGTTTCTTCTAAAACTGATAAGTGTTTTCAGGATTTGCTCTATCACTTGTCTATTGTTTTTTTTTTTTTTTTGATACCAACAACAAAAGAAGTGGCCTAAAGAAACAATGGTTGAAGCACACACGAAGAGGTATATGTAGATTGCCAAGATACATTAATGCTCATCCAAGATATCTTAATGCTTAGGCAAGATATTTTAATGCTAATGGATAAGATATTGGAACTTCAACAAATGCTTAGGCGACTCGAAGATGAATTGGACATCGTAAGAACGTTGCTAGAAGATCTTTTGCAAAACATGAACAAAGAAATCAAACCTCCATTTTCGCAGCATAATTAGTAGAAGCATTAACCTCCAAGAATAATGCTTGATTAATAAAGAAATCGTTATTAAATTTTGCCACTTGCTCAACCAATTATGAAATTCAGTGTATGCTGAAGACTATATATTATAATCTTCTTAGCATAGTAAAAAACCATATCAAAATATTATGGAATGTACTCGTATATATACATGCAACACATTTTTAAAGTTATGTCATAGTCTTGATTATTCTATTCATAAATTTGTTTCAACTATGTATGATAATGTTTGATTTAGAATTTTTTTTTAAATTTCATGTGAAAAATCCTTTTTGATAGAAAGATTTGTAAATTTGATAAATCAATAAAACAATGTAAGAAATCACATTGCAAAGAAGCACATACGACATAGGACAATGAAAAAATTAGTAAATAATGTTAGTAAATAGCATACTACAAAATCAATAGTCGATAACATGGGGTTGGAGAGCATTATGCAGAGTGCAGGTGAAAAAGTGACCAGGTGGGCTTGCGAACAAATATTCCTCCGCACAATCAATCAACGTTAACAATTTCGCCCACTATGTAAAATAATATATTGGAATATTGTCAAATATACATCTATATATGCATGTAAAGTATTTTATAAGTTATGTCATACTCTTCCATACATCGTTTCTTCAAATAAGCATTCGATTTACAAATTTCTTTGAGTTTTGTATGATAATGATTTGTTTAGAAATTTGTTTAAATTTTATGTGACAAACCCATTTTGATAGAAATTAGTTATAATAAGAAGTTATTAGAAATATGTAAATGTATTACAAAAAAATGAAAATATATTTTCTAATATTATTTCAATAATTATAGGATTAACAATTTGATAAATCAATAAAACAATGTAAAAAATCACATCACAAAAAAGCAGACATGGCATACAACAATGAACTAGTCATTAGAGAAATTTTGAGGTCTAAAATGGGTCATGTTAGGAATATTATGAAATAATAGTGAAAATAATAAAATAAGATTAGATTACATCATCAAATTTTAGAGAGAAAAAGGAAAAAGCTATTTTTTTCAACTCATATTTTCAACTTATCTCCCTACGATTTTACTCAAATTTCAAGCGAGAGCACTCATTGGATGCATGATTTAATTCCTCATTCAAAGAGTGCCCATGTTGCATGCTTTTAAGGGACCTTACTTCCGATGGACCCTGTCATACTTTCATGTATTTCTCATTTTTCATGTGGCAAGGTCCATCAAAATTATGTAGCACGGGTACTCCTTAGACAAGGAATTAAATTTTGCATCCAACAAGTGCTCTTGCTCGAAATTCGAGTAAAATTGTAGGGAGATAAGTTGAAAATATGAGATGAAAATGTAGTTTTTAATTTTTTTTATCTTTTTACCTTTTTATTCAAAAAATGGTGAATCATCCCCCATGGTTGACATTATCATCTTGAATCCTATTGGTTCTTATAAAGTTCATCTTGGTTGTACATGTTTGTTTTGAGGCCCATTTTTTACCTCAGAATTTCTCTAATGTGCATATTAGAATCAAAACATAGTAATTGATATTAGTAAATAGCATATTACAAACATCAATACTTGAGGGGTGGAGGGGGAGGTGCGAGAGGCGGGATTATGTGGGGTACAAAAGAAAAAAAACTGAGTGGGCAAGGTAGGGGGAGGGGGGACATATCCTCCTCCACACCTCCACACAATGTATCAATGTTAATAGTTCCACGAACTATGCAAACATCTCAAAACGAGAAGGCATATTGTAATTGTACACATAACATTGGAAATTTAAACTTAAGTGTAACATAAATGACATTGCAAAGAAGCAAACATGACATAAGACAATGAGCTAGTTACACCATTACAATCAAAACATAGCAAAGAACGTTAGTAAATAGCATAGTACAAACATCAATACTCAAGGGGTGGAGCAAGGGCAGTATTGGGAACGGTGAAAAAGAAAAAGCAATTAGGTGGGTTGGTGAACAAGTCCTCCTCCACATCGCTGCACAATGTATCATAGTAAACAGTTCCATGAACTATGCAAACGTCTTGAAACGAGAAGGCATATTGTAATTGTATGCATGGCCTTGGAAATATAAAAATCGAGTTTCAAACATAGTGAGTTAAACTGAAAAAACATGACATTAGTTGTCAAATATTATTAAATGCAATTATTGCTTTCTAGAGATGTCAAACAAGTATTAAGGATCCATATGATTTGTAAATCTTGAAATATAGAAACTCCTCACATAGTTTGTAATATTGTTTGAATAATTATAGAATTTGCAAATTTGATAAACAAATAAAACAATGTAAGAAATCAGACTACAAGAGAGAAAATATGACATAGCACAGTGAACTAGCTACACATTACCATCAAAATATAGTAAATAGCATAGTACAAAACATAGAACTTAAATAAAGAAATTCATTGAAATATGTTTTTGTACAATGTAATTAGATGCCACTTCCCTATTAAAAAATCTTCAACAATATTTAAATTCTTGAACCAAAAATTAGAAGATGATGTCAAGATTGAAAGTTGGTGTAACCCAGCAAGGCTGGCTCGCAACTCCATGCGTCCATAGGCTATGATGTATTCGTTGTTGGTGAGTTTTTATGTTCGCATGCAAGTTGATCGTTGATATTTTGCTGTTGATTGATAGTATGGGTTAATGTTGCATTAAATTTCCACGTGCCTGCCTCGAGCCTAGTTCCTCGACTCGCTCTTTTCCCAAACACTTGGTTTCTTGGTTATTCTAGATTGTTCTGCCCGCCGAGAGGTTCCTGTGAGCGTTTGGAGAGCCGCTCTATGTAGTCTCTGTTCCGATGGGTGTGGTGACTTCTGTTTCGCCTCCAGGTAAGGCTATGAACGTGTATCACTCTATTCGAACTGTTTGTGAGCTCATGGAAGGATTTCTCCGGTGTTTTGATGTTACTCTGGCTCTGTGGTGCTCGTTCAACTTCGTTTCACCTTGTACGTTCTCGGTTCGTTGTGCTATCCGGCTGTAAATTGTTTGTAAACTTTGACCCATCAGGGGATTTCTCTCTAGTTCTGGTTCTTCTCTCCTATTCACGATTGGTTTTTTTTTCCTGGTATTTCCGCTGCATTTGGTCTCTGTTGTATGTATGAAATAATATCAATCCTGGTTGTCTTGAATTCATGGAATACTCTGGTGGTCTTTCACGGTCTCAAACAGGTAACGAAACCCCTCCCTGATTCAAATCATCCTCCTCATAAAATCGATGTTGACCAACCTTGCTCCTTTGGTCTCAGCACCGTCAATTTTTTTGGCAACGACTCTATTTCTCGAGCCCTGCTTCGCCTACTCAGGTAAGCTACGGGAACCCTCTTATCTTTGGACAGTTTCGTTCTCTGGTTCTATTTTCATGCATGCATGTTAATTTTTGTTGTTTTCTGGCATAGGTTTGCAATGTGACTTGGGTACGCAGGCTCCTCTGTCTTCTACTTCTCACGATGGTGAACTTGCCGGTAGGCTCTGGCTCTTCAAACTATTGTCGTGTTGTTAGGTTTCTGGGCCCTGTAGGTTAATGGTTACAGTTCGTCGTTGCTTCGTCTATAATTAATATCTCTGTTGGAAGATGTGCTTTGGTCGATTACGATGACTGTTGGTTGGAAAGGATATGGGTCACTGTACCCAAACCCTCATTTAGGGTTTGCCCTTAATTTTAATTACAGTCATGGCACTTAATTTTAATTATATTACAGAAAAGAAACACTGGATGTATATGTTTTGATTGGAAACATAAGCAATGCAATTTTGGTCTTCAATGTTCAATTTGTAGTAATTATGGAAAATGTGCAATGAAATACCTTTGTTCTGGTTTGTCTTCCATGTGTTGTTTCCTGTTTGTTCACGTTGGTTGATTGTTGCTCGGTCCTCAGACTGTTTCTCCTTTTTATTAGTTACCACACTGTGTGCGGATGTTCGCCCAAACTTGAAACAATCTGTTTGTTGAATAAGAGCACAGTAGGGTCACAACTCATGTGATCGCTCACAATTTATCATTTATCAATTTAGTGAATGAAAATTATAAAGTTACAGTAAATGAAAAATGAACGCAGATGGAAAATAGTAGAAGAGATTTGCCTCTGTATTTTTTTATTTCTTCAATCTGAATTTGCTGAACCCCACCTTTGCATTACATTCCTGCTCTTATACATTTCTGGTTACATTTGATTACAATTATTTGAAACTTTCATAGATTTCAGTTAGACAGTCTTGATATGATTGATAACCACTGTTCGTTTGACATTACAAGACTCATTTAGACAGTTTTTCTTTTCTCTCCTAAGTTGACATATTATTTCCTAATCACTGTTTTATTATTGTTTGGACTTTAGTAACTCTAACTATCTGTTTAACTTTGACTTAACACACCAACTCTGAAAGAAAAACAAATTAAAAGAAAACTACCTTATGACCACGTGTACTAAAATAAAATAAAAAAACAATCCAGATGATCAACAACCTTCAAACCTGGCTGAGACTTCACCCGGTCATGGTGAGCTAGATGCTCCTGCATCAGGCTCCCAGGGAAAAAATAGATCATGGCTTTGGCCCATGAGCTTCTCAACCGAAGTTCCTGTCTGTGCAATCTTCCTGGCATCAAGCCATGAACTATCCTCAATTGGATAGTTCTTACACTTGACCAGGTACCACATGTAGTCCTTCCACCGAGTTTGTTTAACCACCTGAGTTTCGAGGATGCTTTCGATCTCGGGAGGTTGAATGTAAGGCATCTGTTTCTTCCAAGCTTCTTCATCTTCCTGGTTACTCCGTGAGGATCGCATGGTTCCATCTTCTTCCTTTTCCTCTGGGTCAGTCGTGTATGGGAACAGGTCTGCTACGTTAAAGATAGGTGAAATGCCTATTCCGGGTGGCAACTGTATCTCGTAGGCATTAGCTAAAAACTTTTGAAGGACTTTGCAAGCCCCTATATTTTTATACTTTAGTTTATTGTACGTACCTTTAGGGAAGGGTTCCTTGCGTAAGTGTGCGAGGACTTCGTCCCCCACTTCAAACTTCACTCCCCTCCTCTTTAGATCCACATGTTGTTTGTACTTTAAGCTGTTGTCCTGTAATTTTATTTTCACTTGTTCGTGTAAGTATCTCATCGTGTTACAGAAATATTCTCCATCTGCACTCCGTCTTTCCTGCAATCCAAGGTCCCAAAGTTCATGCACTCCATGAGGATGCATGCCATACAAGATCTGAAAGGGACTGAAACCTGTGCTACGGTTAGGCGATTCATTGTAAGTGAACTCTACTTGTGCTAGCACCCGGTCCAACATCCGTGAATTCTCCCCGACTAAGCTACGTAATAGGTTTCCCAAACTCCTGTTTACAACTTGTCTGCTCGTCGGTTTGCGGGTGATATGCAGAACTATAGCTTAGCTGCGTGTCCATTTTGTTCCATAAGGTACGCCAAAAGTGTCCCGTGAACTTCACGTCCTTGTCCGAAAAGATAGATTTGGGCAATCCTTGTAATCTGAGAATCTCATTGAAAAACAAGTGGGCCACGTGGGTGGCGTCACTGGTTTTTCGAAAAGGTATAAAATGTGCCATTTTTTAGAACCTGTCCACCACTACCATTACTGAATCATATCCTTGTTGTGTCTTCTGCAGACCTAAGATGAAATCTGAATTGACTGAATCCCACGCTCTTCTTGGAACAGGTAACGGTGCATACAGTCCTGTGTTCTGACTATGCCCCTTTGCCAATTGGCACACTTTGCATTTGGCCACAAAACGTTGTGCATCTTGTCGCATCTTCGGCCAAAAATAAAAGTGACTACGCTGCTCGAGGATCTTATCCATGCCGAAGTGTCCGGCCAAACCTCCACTATGCTTCTCGCGAATAATATTCTCCCTCATCGAGCAGTTAGGTATGCATAATTGTCCTCCTTTAAACATGAATTTTTCCTGTAAATTGTAGTCCAACCAAGGACTACTGTCTCCCACTAAAGGGTTCTGGCATGCCTCATAGGCCTCCTTAAAATCTGTATCCGTCTGGTATAGATCCTGTAAGTGCTCAAAACCCAGCACCTGCATAGTGCTTTCCTGCAGAAGTAGATCCTTCCTACTCAATGCATCTGCCACCTTATTTGTTTGCCCGCTAATGTGCTTCAGTACGAAATTGAAACTCTGTAAGTACTCTACCCATTTGGTGTGTTTGTGGTTGAGTTTGTGCTACTGCATTACATACTGTAGTGCAGAATTATCCGAGAACAACATGAATTCATTTCCCTATAAATAATGCCTCCAGTGTTTTAATGCCTGTACAACAGCATAAAACTCCTTATCATACGAAGAGTATTTCTGTCTACTCTCGTTCAGCTTCTCGCTGAAGAATGCCACAGGCTTGTCCTCTTGACTGAGTACAGCCCCGATTGTTGTCCAGCTGGCATCACAGCGAACCTGAAACAACTTCTGGAAATTTGGTAGCCTCAAGATTGGCCTCTCAGTAATCTTCCTCTTCAACAACTGGAAACTTCTCTCCGCTGCTTCGGTCCACCGAAAAGGCTGGCTGGCCTTTTTGATGGTATCTAGCATGGGCACACAAATTTCGCTGAAATTTTTGATAAACTTCCGGTAAAAACTTGCCAATCCGTGAAAGCTATGTACCTCGAATAGATTTTTTGGAGATGGCCAATTTACTATCGCTACCACCTTCTCCGGATCCATCTTCAGTTCATTCTCCGCTACCAAAATCCCCAAATAAATTAATTTGTTCTGCAGAAAAGTACATTTCTTCAAGTTTATCAGCAGTTTGTTCTGCTGTAATTTTTCCAGCACCTTACACACATGTTGAAGGTGTTCTTCTTTCGTTCTGCTGAAAATAAGGATGTCATCCAAGTAAACTATCATGAACTTCCCAATATACTCCTTCAGCATCTCATTCATTAACCTCATGAATGTACTGGGTGCATTGCTTAGCCCAAATGGCATGACCAGCCATTCGTACAACCCTTCATTTGTCTTAAAGGCCATATTCCATTCATCCCCCTCTCGTATTAGAATATGATGGTACCCTCTTTTCAAATCTATTTTAGAGAAATAAGCTGCCTCGCTTAAACATTCCATCATATCATCCATTCATGGTAATAGAAACCTGTACCAGATAGTGATTTTATTGATGGCCCTTGAGTCGGTGCACATCCGCCATTCTCCTCCCTTCTTGGGAGCGAGGATTGTTGGAACAGCACAAGGGCTCAAGATCTCCCTTATCAAACCCTTGTCCAATAGTTCTTGCACCTTTTTTCTGATTTCTTCATTGTCCTTAGGGCTCATTCGGTATGCCACTTTGTTCAGCAAACTGGCTTCAGGTATGAAGTCAATGTGATGACTAATGCTCCGCTTGGGGGGTAACTTGTCTGGAAAGTCATCTACAACTATGTCTGCAAACTCCTCCAACATTTGCTGAATCTTTGTGGGCAATTCTGATATTTCTGTATGCAGCAGGATTGTCCTTGCTTTCTTTACCACCGCATAACCTACCTCACTATCCTCTACCTGTTTTAAAAACTATTTTCCACTCACCAGCAATGCTCTGGTTTCATTTGTTTCCGCTGTCCCTTCTTCTTCTTTGATAGGCACAAGCATATGCTTGATTCCATCCTTCTCAAATTTATAACAGTTCGTCACTCCATCGTGTGTCACTTTCCTATCGTATTTCCAAGGTCTACCCAGTAGTATGTGACATACATCCATCGGCATGATGTCACAAACAATTTTGTCCTTGTATCCGCCTATCTGAAACTTGACCTCGCTCTGTTCATCCACCAACAACTGGTGGCCCTTTTGTAGCCACGAAACTCTATACGGATTGGGATGCTTTGAGCGTTTCAACTCCAGCTTTTCCACCATTTCTGTGGATACTAAATTGTCAGTACTTCTACTGTCAATTATTAGTTTACAACACTTACCTCATTATTTACAAATCATCCTGAACAGAGCTTTCTGCTGTGTCTGTTCGGTATTCTCCTTGACTGGTTTCAATAGCACTTTATGCAGCACCAAAGCTTCTCCCGTCTCTGGAGCATTCTCCGCCTCTTGAGGGAGTGTTGCTGCTTCCTCTGGTTGTGCCACATACGCACCCCACTATCCAGTTGGATCTGCTTCTGGACACTCAAACGAGCAATGCCCCCACTTATGACACCTATAGCACTGATAACCAAACCCTTTACCTCGGCCATTTCCCCTGCTGCGCTGGGACGATCTGTCGCCTCTCGCACTGTCTCCTCTATCTGTTGTTCCAGAAGTTTTCGAACTGTTGGCTTCCTCACCGCTGTTAGCAGTTCGGCCCCTGCCATAGGAATGGCCTTTCCCTCTGCTGGCTCTATGTCCTTTCGGGGAATTTTGCCTTCTGGTAATTTTCTCCTCAGCCTTTATTGCACTCTGATATGCCTCCTCAGTATTATTAGGAGATAAAATACTTATTTCATCTAAAATATCCATCCTCAACCCATTAACATACCTGGTGGTTCTTTCTGCTGTATCCTATGTATATCCGGCTCACAAATTCACTTGATAGAACTCCTTCGTGTACTATTTTACCGTCAGTCCTTTCTGTCTCAGATTCTACACCTGCCTGTGCAATGCAATCTGATAGTCCCTTGGTAGAAATCTGCCCATTAACTTGGCCACCATTCTTGACTAGGTTTTAATCGGTGCCTTATTCAATCTCTTCCTCTCGTTCTGGACATTATCCCACCATAGGGCTGCGTGTCCCTTCAGTTTCGTCGCAGCGAATTTGACTTTTTGGTCTTCGCTGACTTCCTTGCACTCAAATTACTTGTCCATCTCGCTAATCCAATCTAACAAAACTTCGATAGACAGGTTACCGTCGTACGTCAGGAGTTCTGGTTTAGGTTTACTGCTTGCTATTAAAATAGACTTCAGCAATCTCACTTCTACGGATTCACCCTTTTGTCCATCTGCTGCTACTTCTACTTCCTCTTCGCTGGCATCGCCCATTTCTGGATCTCTTCATCTACATGCCTCTACTACCTCCAAACGAGCAGCAAGAATTATGATCTCCTCTCTCAACTCTTCATCTGCCAATCTGCGAGCACCTCTGCCACCTCGGCCACGACCTCGTCGCCGTACTTCCATATCCTCCTACTAAAATAAAAAAGTGCTCTGATACCACTCTGGTGTAACCCAGCCACACTGGCTCGCAACTCCACGCGTCCATAGGCTATGACGTGTTCGCTGTTGGTGAGTTTTTATGTTCGCATGCAAGTTGATCGTTGATATTTTGTTGTTGATTGATAGTATGGGTTAATGCTGCATTAAATTTCCACCCGCCTGCATCGGGCCTGGTTCCTCGACTTGCTCTTTTCCCAAACAGTTGGTTTCTTGGTTATTCTGGATTGTTCTGCCCGCCGAGAGGTTCCTGTGAGGGTTTGGAGAGCCGCTCTGTGTAGTCTCTATTCCGATGGGTGTGGTGACTTCTGGTTCGCCTCTGGGTAAGGCTATGAACGTGTATCACTCTATTCAAACTGTTTTTGAGCTCATGGAAGGCTTTCTCTGGTGTTTTGATGTTACTCTGGCTCTATGGTGCTCGTTCGGCTTCGTTTCACCTGGTACGTTCTCGGTTTGTTGTGTTATCTGGCTGTAAATTGTTTGTAAACTTCAACCCGTCAGGGGACTGCTCTCTGGTTCTGGTTCTTCTCTCCTGTACACGTTTGGTTATTTTTTTCCTAGTATTTCTGTTGTGTTTGGTCTCTATTATATGTATGAAATAATATCAATCCTGGTTGTCTTGAATTCAAGGAATACTCCGGTGGTATTTTGCGGTCTCGAACAGGTAACGAAACCCCTCCCTGATTCAAATCATCCTCCTCATAAAATTGATGTTGACCAACCTCGCTCCTTTGGTCTCAGCTTCGTCAATTTGTTTCGCAACGACTCTGTTTCTCGAGCCCTACTCCGCCTACTCAGGTAAGCTACGGGAACCCTCTTATCTTTAGACAGTTTCGTTCTCTGGTTCTATTTCTGTGCATGCATGTTAATGTCTATTGTTTGCTGGCAAAGGTCTGCAATGTGACCTGGGTACGCGGGCTCCTCCGTCTTCTACTTCTCATGATGGTGAACCTGCCGGTAGGCTCTGGCTCTTCAAGCTATTGTCGTGTTGTTAGGTTTCTGGGTCCTGTAGGTTAATGGTTACAGTTCGTCATTGCTTGGTCTATAATTAATATCTCTGTTGGAAGCTATGCTTTGGTCAATTACGATGACTGTTGGTTGGAAAGGATATGGGTCACTATACCCAAACCCTCGTTTAGGGTTTGCACTTAATTTTAATTACAGTCATGACACTTAATTTTAATTATATTACAGAAAAGAAACACTGGATGTATATGTTTTGGTTGGCAACATAAGCAATGCAATTTTGGTCTTCAATGTTCAATTTGTAGTAATTATGGAAAGTTTGCGATGAAATACCTTTGTTCTGGTTTGTCTTTTGTGTGTTGTTCCCTGTTTGTTCATGTTGGTTGATTGCTGCTTGGTCCTCGGACTGTTTCTCCTTTTTATTAGTTACCACACTGTGTGCGGATGTTCACCCAGACTTGAAACAATCTGTTTGTTGAATAAGAGCACAGTAGGGTCACGACTCACGTGATCGCTCACAATTTATCATTTATCAATTTAGTGAATGAAAATTATAAAGTTACAGTAAATGAACAATGAACGCAGATGGACAATAGTAGAAGAGATTTGTCTCTGTATTTTTTTTTATTTCTTCAATCTGAATTTGTTGAACCCCGCCTTTGCGTTACATTCCTGCTCTTATACATTTCTGGTTATAGTTGATTACAGTTATTTCAAACTGTCATAGATTTCAGTTAGACAATCTTGATATGGTTGATAACCACTGTTCGTTTGACATTACAAGACTCATTTAGACAATTTGTCTTTTCTCTCCTAAGTTGACAGATTATTTCCTAATTATTGTTTTATTACTGTTTGGACTGTAGTAATTCTAACTGTTTATTTAACTTTGACTTAACACACCAACTCTGAAAGAAAAACAAATTAAAAGAAAACTACCTTATGACCATGTGTACTCAAATAAAAAAAAAACAATCCAGATGATCAACAACCTTCAAACCTGGCTGAGACTTCACCCGGTCATGGTGAGCTAGATGCTCCTGCATTAGAAGTACGGATATATGGAAGCACGAAAATGTGGATGGAGTCGTACCCCTCACTAATAGGCAATAGTAGATTGATTGACAATGCAAGCAAAGAGAATAGTAGATTAGTTAATCATAACAAATTAGATCCTAGTCATCCAACAAACCAGAAGATTTGTCTTACAATAGTCAAATTCTTCAGGTGATGTTAAGATTCCTTGAGAATGCAAGCAATGAGAACTATATCATAATTAGATTCCTCAACAATGCAAACAAATAGAACCATCATTGTAAATGTATAATCATGTTTTGATGGTTTATTGTTAATATTCCATGTGTCTCAAAACTGGATGACAAATAAATATCAATGATTTGCCTGCATAATTTGATCATAGGAAATTTTTCATAGTTCAAGTAATACTTTCTCCAGTTCCACGCCTATTAGAACACGATGTATTTTAGTCTTTTTGTTTGCATGTATGATATAGTTTAATTGATGGAAATAAACGAAGCAACAATCCTCGTTGCAAATGGTACAATAAAGCATAGTTTCATTCATAGTTCTAGCAATTTTAATTGGACTTCTACATTTTGCACATACAGTCTCAAATGGATTCGAATATGCACCAATCATTATAAGGTGTCCTCAAAGTGGTGTAAAATTGATATAGAAAATAGAGGCTTAGCAACTTGAAATCAAATGTCTTTCTGTCCTTTTTTTAATCTATATCTAGATATATATATATATATATATAAAGCAATTTTCTTATATTTTTTACTTTCTTTCATGTTTTTCAATGGACATATGAATGTCGATTGTGAAGTTCAGAAAACTCTCTTGTTTTCTAACTACATTTTTAGCAAGATTTGCAATTTCCTTTGCATTGAAAGATATGTTGAAAGAATTTTGTCGTGTACTTGAACCTGTTACATATTTGGCATCTATAAAACATACATGGAAACCCGTATAAGATATGTACAATAACTTTGTAACGATTACAATCAATAAATCAAAGCTTATTGTTGCATTGTCCTATTCTGCATTGTTGTATTTGATTTCCAATACAAATTGCATTGTTGTCTATGTTGTCGAAATTGCAATAGCATTGACTGTGCCGATTGGAAACAGATCTTGACTATAAGATAGATTTTCAATCATCAAATTCGGAAATAACCAGTATTATGCACAAATAAGACAAATGTTTTCTACAATGCTAAATCTATTTAGAAAAATAGTTTTTTTCACAATCACCATTATCGTATTTATGCTTTGGAATTATTCTGAAATCTCCAATATAAACACCAACGTTTGCAATATGTTTTGTCTCATTTTGTTTGATAAACTATGTTGGCACAAACAATGTTATTGTCATTTCAACTTTCTTATCTCTTAAATCTGTATGGAGTATTAATTTTGTCTTATTTAATTTGTCCAAAAAAGTTTGATACGTAACTAAGACAACACCATGAAAAATGCTCCATGTTATATTGTTACTAACATCGTCAACCAATAATGGCATAAAATCGATCTCTTTTTGCCTAGTCATGAGCATTGAATTGAAATTAATTTAGAAATAATAATAATTTGACATACAGTTAACTAAACCTAGATATAACTACCTATTTTCTTTTGTTTCTTCCCTATTTTCTATTCCTTTTGTTTTATCTCTTGCAATATCTATTTATGTAATAGTGTTAATCATTATCTCTACTCCCACATCCATATCTATCGTCAAATCATTTGAATCTAATATTTTTTGCATGTTCCAATATCAGGTTCATGGTTACCAGACAGCATCTAATTTCTATGCATATAGGTAAAATTCTAAATTGATTTTAGTTTCAATAGACATAAATGTTTTATAGAAATATTTAAAGTACCTTTTTCATTGTAATTTTTGTCATGGATATGAATTTCTAAGTTTTATATGTTTCCTAAAAATTGAAAAAGCCTTGTTTTTAGTTATAGTACATAAAAAAATATGGCCAAAAGAAAAAGAAAGAGAGCCATACAATGTAAAAATAATCAAATGACAATAAATAAAATGGAAACACAACTCTTAGAAAATTTATCATTGTCTTTAACAATATGTATTTTTCTTGTGTTCATCTTTCCTACTCTAACGATATGAATTAGATCAAATATATAGAGATAAGAAAAATAAGAGGTTCTAATTTCATAGCACGAAAGCAATTCAGACGTAACAAATACACAACAATAACATTTATTGTATAAGCGTGTTTAACACTCTCACATTATCCACTTTTTGAACTCCGCACCTCATTACTAAAGGGCTATAACATATATTGTATAATTGCTCTAAGTACTCACATATAGAATAAAGTTTTGCACCTTCATTTGAAATGAGCTTGTAGAGAAAATCCTTCATGCCATGCAACTACCAGAACGACCAACGTAAAACCTAGAGAATAAATCTATTTGTAACCATCTCCCCTGAAAAGTAATTGAACATGCATTTGTAATATGTATGCTAAAAAAATTGCACGATAAACACCCAATGAATGCTCCTATGGACAACATAACTAAAATTAGTGGTTACTATTGTCACATTACCTTATAAATATTCAACATATGTGTTAGGTACTGGGTAAAGACAAGCCTCATTCAACGAATGGAAAATTAAATAAGATTTATATAAATTAGAAAATTACTTTTTGCCGAAACTATGGTTAATACGCTAACATAAATAATCGATAGTAAATAAAACTTCGACCTACAAATATAAAAATTGTAGCAAAAAACAATAGATAGTCAATAGGATTTGACCACGAGGCGAATGTTATAACCTAGTGAGGCAGGGACTAATAATAATAACTAAAAACTCGACAACATAATAAACAGTCAGCACACTTTGACCACACAGTCAGTGGTACTAATAAAAATGTATCATTAAATAAATTTGATTTTTCCATAAATTTAAAGTCAAATTTGATTTACCCGGATGCGTGTGACATTAATCACCTCTAATGCCCTTAATGATTAAAGGACAAACATGGCACTGCTAGCGGAAGATCAGCGTGGCATCCCAGGATTTCATCCGACGTAAGACGGATAACCTTAAGAGAGGTGGATTTGGTAGGATCTGTGTATTAATGGCTCACGTCATCTAAGGAGAAGTAGTGGTCGTTAAATTGATGGCACGCTGGTTCATCCTCACCATAACTTATGCTCAGCCTTCATGCTCTAGGCTCCAGCTTGCTGTGGGTCTTGGTGAAAAGTGGGTCTCCGATAACAAAGGCAAGCTTCCTGCCTGCCCCCCGCCCTCTGGTCTGAGGTCTTATTGTGCTGAGATCTCTATTTGCCCGAAGGATCGATTTGTGCGGCCCTGTCCATTCTCTTCCTGTCTTGCTCCTGGTCTTATTGTGCCTCCCTTTATTCATCTCATCATGGTTCGATAGAGTATGAGGAGTGACTCTGGGGCGCATCGTGGTAGCCGGAGGCATTCAGTGGCCAGCGGTTCTGGGAACCCTGGACTGCATCCCGTTAATATCCCCTCCTCTCTGGGTGATTCGCCTCCTCTGAGCCCTGCTTGCAGGTAGACTCCGAATAGTGCATTCCAGACCACTCACTTTAAGTTTCAGAGTAACCTCAACATGCCAATGATCACCGCTCATATTACTATTATCCTCTTTGAAGAAGAAAACTGGCCTCAACCTGTGATTCGTGTTGCGTCCGAGCCTTCTCAGAGCAGTGAGCTGATTTCGGTAGAGGGAAGCCCGGAGAATCGCACAGGGAAAATTCTCGACAGGGAAGTTGCTCCTCTCGCCACTCTGCCTCCACATGCCATTGTATCGGTGGAAGGGGAAGGTAATTTCAATGCCACTGATCTCTCCAGGGCGCTGACAGAGGGAGAGAAAGCAGGGAACGATGGCATGCAAACGGGCATTACTGTCAGCTGGCGGAGGAGCTACCAAGTGAGGACGTGGCGGAATAAAGCCACCTGGGCATGCCCACTCTTTTTGGCCTTGCTAGTGTTTCATATAATCAACTTCAGGCAGTTTTGAAGGCAGCTCCGGTTAATCATCTACAGACAAATGGTGTTGTTTTGCTTATCGGACAGTGGGATACCAAAGATCTTGGGGTAGCTATGGAATATCTCTGTTTTTCTTTCGGGTCCCTTCTTCTGTCAAGCGGGTCTATCTCTAGTTTCCACTTCTGTTCTCAAGTTCTCTTAAACTGGTTCTCCCAGGTTCTCCCTATACTGGGGCAGTTTTGCTGGGTTGAGTGCTCTTGGTTAATTTTATCTGAAGCCTCAACTCCTTGTAAAAATATTTTACTTTTCAGTTAATAAAATTAGCCTTTGCAGAGGAAAAAAAAAAGTCAAATTTGATTTGGTTATAGTCAATGCTTCATTGTCCAGAGCTTTCATTATGCAAAGGAAGCTTCTTCCACGCGATGAGAGCTTTGATTGCAAGCTCTGCACAATGAAAGCTATGCACCAAGAAAGTGCCAAACAACGAAATAATTTGTTATAATTATGGTTCTACTATTTATTGGGAGGTTTTGTAAGATCATTAGTTCAAAGTATGTGTTAAAACTGACTGAGAAGCCGATAATTATTACTAAAGAGGTGGAGAGAAAATAATGTTGATACATTGTGCAAAGTGCTTAATATTGTAGGAGCCTTAATACTTTTTTAATCTCTAGAAACTAAGCAAAATCAGAGCTACATGGAAAAATTAGAGCTACCAATATTGCTTTGTTATTTTGTTTTATCAGGCTAGTTTTGTGATATGTGAAGGAAAGAGAAAGATTGTTGGAGAAGTGCACGAGAAAGGTTGTGTAGAAAAATTGGGAACAAATATATAGAAGTATCTTTGAAATATTAATTTAATATGAAATATGAAAAAATGAACACAAGTATAACATATACAATTAAAAATAATAATATATAGTGATAACTTTGCTAAGAGGTGTGATTATGTTCTATTTATTCTCATTTGATTATTATTTTTACATTATACAACTCTATGTATTTTTTGTTATATCTTTTATGTACTCTGTAATATGTAATGTTGTATTAAAAAATGCATACATAAATGTATATAGACATACGAAACATTACATAACAATGTTTTTGTTCCCTTCCTCACACAACGGTTCTTCCACACAAAAAAGCCACTTCACTTAATATTGCATAAATTGAAAATAAAAGTGCCACCATTCCACTCTTTTTTTTTTCTAAGTAAATCTATTCTATTAATATGAAATAAAATATGATTACATTAAGGCTCAGACCTCAGCAGTACTGAACATCATCTATCAAAAAATATCTCGACTGCCCCATCAATGGGGAAACCAGTCTGTGAAGGCAAAAAGAACCCACATATGGGTTATTAGTCTTAAACCAGAAAATATCAAAACATGGCAAAATAACTAGGAAAGTTTTCACAAAAAAATCATTTCAGAAAAGAACCATTCAGCAGAAGAAACACCCAGCTGGCATAAGGGTGACACCTGGCTGCTAAGTGTCATCACTTGAGGTCGTCTGGGGCAGGCTCCTCTTTGATGAGGCACGCATACTGATACCATTCATCCTCCTCCTTCGACGCATCGGTTTGAGGCCCACGAGCGGGTTGAATGCCACCAGAGCTACCAGCAGCTGCATGTGGCCTTGACGTGTCGTCCACTCTGCCTCTAGGTGTTTGTGTGTCTCCAAATCTTCCTTCCGCAGCATGTTGACCGCCACCCATTTCCTTGCCATGTAAGGTGGCAACCTCCTCGTCCATCGATTGCTTTCCAGAGTCTCGGCAACTCCTGGTCCTGTGAGCAGCTCGCTGCTATGCCCCAGTGTTCTCCGACGATGCATCCTACGAATCGTTTTCCTCACAGAAAACGATGGTGATTGTGCCTGTAATGACAGGCCTATTCAGGGTGTTGTGGAAGTGAAATTGTGTCGAGTGAGGAGAAGGGTGAGTGGGGAGAGGAAAATTAGTTGTATGGACAGCGGCGTCTCTCCGACTAGCACCTTCAAGCTGTGCGCGTCCGCGGCCACTACGAGTATTAGGATACCTGCCAGAGAAGGTTCCATAAGGGTTGGGAATGTCAGGGGAAGGGAAGGGGGAGGCGGAGTCAGGGCTGGGCATCACAAGAGGGTGGATGCTACCACCACAACATCCCCCTCTTCTGCTACGCATTCGGTGACATATGCGAGCCATGGCAGAATTCAAAGCTGAGCTATCAGTGGGGGAATTAGCTAAAGGACTGAGCAGAGGATGAACGAGGGAAGGTGGGCTAAAGTCAAATTGCAGAGCCTGGTGTGGGAGAAATGATGCCCATTACCAAGGTTTACACAACTTAGCAACCAGCATCGGCTCCCGGTAATAGTGCGAGAACAACCCTCAGCTGCCTGAGGCGGGCATATGCTATGGAGCAGGGGGGGAAGAGCAGCATTATGGCTAGTGGAGTCCATTGTTGTTCGAATGATGGGTAAATCTTGGCCAGAGTTTCCATTTAATGAAACTCGCAGGCTGCCATGAATTTTTTCAGGGTGGCATGGGAGGGAACACAGGCGGCCATGTGGCCCGTCCTCTTGCCACCCGACGGTTTAATCATCATAAATAGCTTGGTTGTAACCCGCATTCAAGTGCCACCATTCCACTCTTGACAAGCAATAGCAAATGTAATTTTTCAGTAGCCTTGTTTCAACGTCTCTTGAATAGTTATCCACAACCGCTTCTTCATTTGAAATATATCTAACTTCTTTGCATTTATCAAACAAAACATACAACTATATTAAGGATCCACTTTAAGCACTCCTCACAATAATATAAGCACATTAATATAAGTCATAATATGATCTAATTTAAAACATGATATTCTCTAATCACTTCCTCTTGCTAAGTAAATTTCACCTATAGTGTTAAATAGCCTTATATGGGATGCAAAACAAGAAAAATGGACTTGAGATAGTCCATGTTTCAACACTTCCCACACACGCTTTCTTCGTACAATGAAATAATAGCGGTACCCCCTCCCTCATTTATGTAATGGACCTTCAACCCCATTAGTTCTGGAATCATTAGAATCTTTAAGCACTCTGCACAATGTGTCAACATTACATATTCCACACCTTTGCATGATAATATAAGAAAATTAATATAAGTCATAATATGGTCTTTAATGTAAAACGCAATATTCTTCGAGCACTTCCTCTTGCCAAGTAAACTTCTCCTACAATGTTAAATTAGCCTTATGTGGAATGTAGAGGAATAAAGCTTGACTCGATATATTCCATGCTCCTACACTTCATGCACACCCTTTCTCCCACACTTCCCATACACCCTTTCTCCGCACAACAAAATAATAACAATTAGCCCCCCATCGCTTACGTAAGGAACTTGCAACCCCATCATTTTTTCCATATAATCTTTAAGAACTTAGCATAATGTATCAACGTTACTTTTTCCACACCTTTGAACATTAATATAAGTCATAATATGATCTAATTTAAAATGTAACATTCTTTGAGTACTTTCTCTTGGCAAGTAAATTTTTACTATAGTGTTAAATTAGCATTATGCGAAACGCAAAGGAAGAAAGCTTGACTCGATATAGTCGCTGCTCCCACACTTTTTGTACACCCTTTCTCCTGCACTTGTAACACACCCCTTCTCCATACAATGAAATAATAACAATTAGCAATCCCCCCTGACCCCCACTCCCCACTTACATAAGGAACTTGCAACCCTGCTTAAGCACTTCACACAATGTATCAAAGTTATTTATTTTGCACCTCGTCACAATAATATAAGCACATTAACATAAGTCATATATGATCTTAATTTAAAACATGATATTCTCGGAGCACTCTCTCTTGCTAGGTAAATTTATCCTATAGTGAAATTATCCTTATGTGGAATGCAAAGGAACCAAGCTTGACTCAATATAGCCCTTGCTCCTGCACTTCATGAACAATTTCTTCTCACTTCCCAACCTTGTCAGTTTTGGCATCTTTAGACAAAGCAATAAAAATGTCAAACATAATAGTGTCAGAGCACTCACTGACACAATGACCACTCACAAAATTAGTCTTATTTTATATATTTTAAAATGATTTGTCACGCATTGATAAATAGTGAAGATAAATTGTCCTCCACCAAGGGAATTATGTTCCATCCAGCCCTGCTCAGGAAAAGGAAAATTAGAAATAAGATTTCCATAATTCAGAAAATGATATTGAATTTACACAGAAATAGGAATATTCAACATTTTCTCGAAAATTTGCTTAAAATTGTATAAGCTCGGAAAAATAATGGGAAGTCAATGCACTTTGATCGTAAGGAAAATGCTATAGTCCCCAGTGAGGTATAGACTATCAAGAGAAAAGCTTAATATAAATGAAAAACCTTTATAATCCTTAAAGTGAAATGATTTATCCCCATATCGGGGTGTGAGCTAGCCTTATTGGGCATGCCCTGGCCCACAGTTTAAGGCATATATCCCAGATCTTTCTGGCCACCCTCCGCATGCATGCAGCACTTGAAGAGGTGGTGGTGTGCATGCGAACTTTAATTTCAAACCTTGAAGATGGCAAAGCCATTACGACAGGCATTAAGGTGAGGTTTCCTTCTAGTGTGCTCAGTAAGTTGGGTTGCGACCTCCATCTACTGTGGATCTGGTCCGGGGTGGTCGTTCTGGGAAAATCGTGGTCTTCGTCTACTCCAAGTCTTGGAAGCGGCCACTGGTATGTCCCCACTCTTAATGTAGCTCCCTATGCATATATGGATCAATGTATCTTCCCTTTGGTCTATGAGATGCATGGTATTGTGGTTTGGCGAGACCCAATTCGAAAATTCCTGGAGCATGGCATGGTATGGTTTTTGGTTTGTGTTAAGTCTTTAGTATTGTATGTCCCAATGTCTGTGGTGTATGGGATTTGGTTGTCCCAAATGGGCTCTTGCAGAGCTTGGCCGACATACTGTTTTGTATGTCAAGTTACTCCCTACTTGGATAATTGTGGAACTGTAAGGGTTTGGGTCTATGGTAAATTTTGTCTGGTTCTAGGGAATTTCGACTTTGTGTGGGCTTCAATTCAAGCCACGATTGTTCATATACTTCGTCCAAGTCTTATTCAGTATAGGGTTGTGGTTTGAGGAGCTCTGTTGAAACATCTTATGAGCAGTCTTGGTCTACTGGATAGAGTATGTTGTATTCGGCTCTCTCGTCTAGTTGTGGGACAGTCCTAGTTAAGGGGCAACTCTTGGCTCAATTCCTGCTAATATAGAGCTACTTCTGGACAATTTGGTTTTGTTTTTGCAGCTTAAGCTTACTACATTTGGTTTCAGTGTACGAGTGTTTATGGGTTATGGGCAAGGGGTAGCTATCAGCTCAAATTCTCTTTATTTTCTCCATGTAATGTTTTGTTGGTTGATTCGAAAAATCATGAGACTCTCCTAGAAAATTATGGGGTCTTACCTATGGAAGGTGATGTTAGTCAGTTTAGGCCCGTCAGTGGGCACTGGTGGAACAATGATAGAAGTGAGCCTATAAAATTGCGTTGGCAGTCGGTTGTCAGATTCATTTAGAGTTGGTTCCTTACTTGGTTGGTTTCATTTGAAATTTATTTAACAAGTTTGCAGAGCCTGAGCGACCCTTAGCAGCATCGTGCTTCTAAGCAATGACCTAGTTTGAGTCGACCTCCAGATATTGACACAGGTCCACATCTGATTGGAAGAAGACGAATCATGGTCTGGGCCTTTCATAAAGGCAAGAATGGTCATGGGGTTCGTGGTAAGCAGAGGAAGGCCTCCCCTTCTTAAACCAATCAACCCAGTTCTCCTGGGGGGACTAGGCGAGGGCGCAAGTAGACCTCCCATATTATACAGGAAGCTACTCAGGCTTATCATTCTAGTAGTTCAAATCCGATCAAGTAGCTTATTGTAGATTGGGAAGAAGAGATCCGACAGACTAAGGAGGATTTTGAAATTGATTTAGACGATTGCCAGACTTTGGTTCCGAACCCAGGCCACACCCGTGGCAGATCATCTCAATATAAGAAAACGATCCATTTGTTTTGGATGATGAAAAGCATTATGGCTAAAGCCCTGGAGCAGTTTCCTTCTGATATGCATTTGCCCTCCCATGGACACTAAGACTATACCAAAGAGTTTCAAAAGATTTAGTTTCAATTGCAGCAGCAGAATGGTCAGCTCAGCTGAATAGAGCAACACATCCCCTGTATTCCCCACACGGAGTTGTCAGGTTCCACTGTGAAGGACGTTGCTCTAGTGGATTCAGCTGATGATGGATAGCGACAATGCATCTTTGATTATAGTTTTGTATGAAACAGTTTCAAATTTTCAAGCATATTAGTAGTTATGTTTATAGATATTTAGCAAATAGGAAGAACAAAGACTCTCAAACATATATAGCATGGCTAGTTAGACTCATTATTTTTTGTTTCTGAATGGCATATTTTGTGATTAGGTCGTCAATAGACTTGATTTCCCTCACGGCAGGTTGAAGCCACATAACATTTAGACATATAAATGTAACTTGCTTTATATTCGAAAAATTAATGAAAAAATACCACCAAATTTTTAATAAAAAATAAAATAAATGAATTAATCACATAATAACAACAATAAAATTATAATTATATCAATTTAATTATATATATATATGAATTGAACACATATAACTTTGTTACATGTTTTTGCTCGCATCCTCTCTACTCAATAGCAATTTCTATATATACATATAAAATTAAATTCATAGTGATATACCGTCCATGTTAAGGATTTTTCTTCAAATTTAAATATTTTTAAGAAAAATTAACTATTAAATTAACTATAAAAATTTGTAATTTTAGTTTTACATTTTCAAGAGAGGGAAAAGTCTACCTACACAAGTTTTAACTACTTTGCATATCATAAAGCAAAAGATATAGTCCATATTGTCCATCCTAATAATATAGAGTCAGAGTAATTATTAATCACTCTATAGACATTTAAAAAAAATTATAAAGAAAATATTTTTGAAAAATTATTATATATTAATAATACTAATAATTGTTGAAAATAATTATAAATTAATCGATTTAAAACAATAGATTAAAAAAATATCATTATAAATATATATATATATTAGTTACTAATTATATATATATATAATATATATTTGGAAAAACTATATATTTAATTTAATTTAAATAAATAATTACAGCTAAAAAGGAAAAGTCTACTTCCGAAGTTTTTATAAGAGAGGGAAAAGTCTTCGGCACAAGTCTTAATTTATAAAGGTGAAAAATAACAGATTATAAAAGTTTTTGTAAATTATATTAAAAAGTTTTTACACTTAGTCCTCACTTTTTTAAATTAAGTTTATTATTAATTTGGAAATTAATATAAAAAATTAATTTTAATTTTTAATGGTAAAAATTAAAAGCTCAATTATAAGAAAATCGTTACAAATAAAATCCTTTTCCAAAAATATTTAATTCTAAAATTAATTTAGAATCATTAGAAAGTTTTTTAGTAATGATCATAAAAAATTGTTTCACTTTTTTAGTTAAAATTTTAAGAAATCTCACTTATAATATAGAAGGGTTTATAAAAAAAATTCAAAATATGTATTTTTTTTAATTAAATTAAATATTGATTTTTTTAGAAATTATATAAAAAGTTAGTGGGCTTAATAATTAAAAGTATGTGTTTCTTTCTAAGAGATTATAAGTTCAAAATTAGAGGGGTAGAATATGTATGTTATAGTAGAATTAGCAGTCAAATAACTACACGAGTATGTATGCCTTAGTAGACTAATCATAAAACTTAAGAACATGGCAACTGGAGTAGAGTATGTATGTCTTTGTAGAATTATTAGTGAAATCACTGCACGACTATGTATGCCTTAGTAGACTAATTATAAAACTTAAAAACATGGCAACTAGGGTAGAGTATTTATGCCTTTGTAGAATTAACAGTCAAATAATTGCACGAGTATATATGCCTTAATAGACTAATCATAAAATTTAAAAACATGACAACTATTTTAGTATATATACCTTAATAAATTAATCATAAAATTTAAAAACATGGCAACTATTTTATTTCAAACGCGTAGAAATTAATGCTCATATAAAATGACATGAATCAATCTTCGTTTAAGGAAAATTACTACATTTTAATTAATGCTAATATAAAATGACATGAATCAATCTTCGTTTAAGGAAAATTACTACATTTTTGTGTTTTACATACCTGCCCTCTTTCATTGATGGTTTTTGTTTTTTAATATTTTAACTGAAATATTTATTATAATAATGATTCAAAAATAAATTAAATAAGATACAATTTCTTTATTTTATATACTTAATTAAATTAAATTTAATATCAAAATGTTTAAAAATATTATAAAATATGTATATAACATTTAAAATTTCAATCTCTTAAATAAAATAAAATTATATATATATATATATATATAGATAATATATATATATATATAATATCTTATATAAGGGTTTTTGGTTGATGGAGCTAGGGTTTGGAGCTACGCGGGGTTCAGGGCTGAGGGCCTAGGGCTCTACAGGTGGAGGACGAGGGGTCTATGAACAAGTCAGGGAGGTGTACGAGAATGGGGACAAAGGTAGCAGTGGGTCAACAGGTGGCATGCGCAGAGAATGGTCGAGGGTAGTTGGAGGACCCGTCGTCGAAACTTCTGGGAACTAGGCAAATGTCTGATGCTTGCCTTCAGATAATGGCAGCTAGAGGTTTTATGGGGTTAGGAAACTTGTCAAGCTGCATTGCCACCTTCCCCAAGCAGCACGCGATATTAACAACACGGTGAGAGGAAGCAGGAACGCGCCGCTTTCACCTTGGGGATCTCAGCGGTTACTAGGCGTAAATCAGTTAAAAAAATGGTCAAACCCAGCGATGTCGTCAATTTAGACCCCGAACTTGGAGACATTCTGTCAGTTTGGGGTTTGGAGGTTACAAATCAGAACATAGAAAAATATATTCGTCCAGCTGGACGCTCTGGGAAGGAGAAAGCAGGCTCGGAGTTGGCCTGGAAGCAAAAGAAAACCTTAGGCTTGTTGGAGGAGAGTTTAGGGTTGTCGTTTCTGAGTGGCAGAAAGATTCAACTACTTTTCTTAACCAGGAGGCGGTGTTTCAGTCGGCAGCGGCACAAGAGGCGGTGTTTCAGTCAGCAGCGGCACAGGAAGCAAAGGCATCGAATTTCTCTCATGTAAGTTTTGATATTCCACATCCTCTTAGTCAATTTTACTCTGGGGGGCTTGAGGACATAATTATCAGTTGTGGGTTGAGGAATCCAGAGAAGAGAAGACCAGGGTTTGGGCCAAAGGCAGATCTAGGGTCTACTGAGGCGGAATAGCCACCGGCTTCAGTGCAGGAGCAGAAATTTCGGGGTCCAAGAAAACCCAGCGAGCATAATCATTTATCTCGGGTCAATGATTCGGGGCTTGAAGGGGGATTGGGTTTAAGGGATGAGGTCACAGGCCTTGGAAGGTGTCTTGGTCAAGGGGGGAAGAAAGGAAGAGTAGTTATCTCAGTGATGGTAGAGGAAGGGATCGATAGCGGGACAACAGAAGGAAGGGAGGGAGGAGGAAGCCGAATTATCGTAGCAGGGAGGAGTGCCAACAAACTATAGGGAGGCTTAGCAAATGTTGAAGCGACCACACAGCACAGGAAGGAAGGGCCAAGCAAGAGGTAGATGAGGGAGAAGAGGAAAATGCCGAAAATAATCAAGAAGAAGGAGACAGTTGCAAATCTGGTCCTGGGTATGGATGTGAAGGGTAAGGGGAAACAAATATTCAGCCCAGTTCATTCAAAAATGAGCTTTACAGTAATTTCAATCGACACCTGATAAGGAGTTCCAGATAACATCAATGGCGAAAGGTTGGTTTATGGTGAAATTTGAGAAGAAATAAGCAACAGACTGGGTTTTGGAGAGGAATTGGGCTTTCAGAAATCACCCAGTACTGTTTAAACGATGGAATCCCTTGTTTGACACGCAGAGAGAGAAGGTGGACGAGATCCTAGTATGGGTTCGTATGCCTGGGCTTCCACCATTCATGTGGGTGGAATCGGTCTTTAAAGCAATTGGGAACCATCTGGGTAAATACCTAGAAACAGACATGTCCTTTGTACAGACAAGGGAGAAGGTGATGGCATGGATCTTGGTAAGGTTGACTCCGCGGGATGGTTTAGCGGAAGAGATTAAGCTACAGTACAAGGAATTTAATTATGTTCAGCCGCTTGATTATGAACATTTTCCCTTTCGCTACCATGGGTGTCATGTTTATGGACATTTGGCAAAAGAATGTCCTTTAGGTTATAGACGACGGAGGAAGTGGAGGAAGGCCAATACTGGAATGAACGGGATGGAGGAGACAAAGAAACATCAGACGAAGAAGGACTTGGGGACAGACCATATGGATATTGATCGGCCTCAGGAGGATGCGACTGATGGCTCGAAGACTCAGGAAGATCCCTTGCTTGGAAATCTATCAGTTTAGCCGCAAGAAAAGGAAGAGTAAAGCCCGACTCCTTTAGATGCATATGTTGATCTCTGCTCTGCCAACAATGAGGGTATGGGACCGGACTCAAACATTCCTTCTCATTCTCCTTCTTTCTCTTTAAAAACTGTTGGTTTTTTGCCTGGTCCTTCCAGAGCTCAGAATATTATTATTCCTATTTCTGGTTCTGAAAAAACACATGTGGAAAGAATTATTACTTCTATCCCCAATCTAGATTTGAACCGTGAGTTGGCTAGGGGTGAAGAGGAGGGTATGAGGGAAGATCTTATCATTGTCTCAAACCACCATAACCTTAGACCCCGTGAGAAAAAACCTCCACCCTGGGGGGTTATGGGGGGATTGGGAATGGACCTAACTCATATTAGTGAGTGGAAGACGAGAGGCAGGAAAACAAATTTGTCAAAGTCTCAGATTCGAGCAAAGATAGATATTGCATATGGAAAACAAATGTCTATTTCTGGGGCACTTAGAGTAGTGAAGCCTTCTGCTAGGGTTGACAAATGATAATCCTATCCTGGAACTGTAGGGGTTTAGCCAATAAACCTAAAAAACTAGCTCTTAAAGAGGTTATCCGTCAGTACAATCTGGATTTCCTCCTCTTGCAGGAAACCTTGGGCAAGAGAGAAGATGTCACTAATTCTCTGTCAATCCTTTTGCTAGGGTGGAATTTTCAGGCTATGGATGCCAAAGGTCACTCTGGGGGTTTAGCCATGGGATTCAGAGAAGGGAAGTTTAAAATTCAAAATTCATAGGGGATGGATCATGTAATGGGAATGGAATTCTACTCCATAGAATTATGTTCTCTTTTGCTGATAGTAAACATATATGTACCTTGTCAAGGGAGAGCTATGTTCTGGAATTCCTTGCTTTCCAAATCTATAATGATCAACCCAAATCTTGTGATAGGAGGAGATCTAAATTTCTCAATTGGAGCTGCTAAAATATGGGGTCGCTCTGCTAGAGAAGACCCCTTATCAGAATTTTTCTACAATGCCCTTAGTACCAACAAATTGTTGGATATAAACCTATTGAAAGTAAGGCACACCTAGAGGAATCGAAGAATAGGGGAAAATACAATAGCAAAAATATTGGATCGGTTTCTCTTATGTGAAGAGGTCACATCAAAGGTTCCAGCCTTCCGTCAATGGGTGGGAGAGGGAGAGAATTCGAACCAGCTCCCAATATTGCTTGAGCTTACCAAACCTCCTAAAAAGCCAGCAGCCCCTTTCAAATTTAATCATGCTTGGCTGCTGGAGGACTCATATAACATACTTTTCAAAGAAACCTAGAGAACTATGAGGGCCAGTGATTCAGAGGACAAAGCTTTCCTCTTCATGGAGAATCTCAAGCATCTGAAAAAAAAAAAAGCAACGGTGGAATGGGCAAAGGCTAAGAAACTAAAACAATATGAAGAGTTAATCAAAATAGGGTTGGAGCTACAAGATTTGGAAAGTCCCAAAGATGATGGCTACGAAACTCAGAAAAAAAGAGATAGAATATTGTTATTGGAAGGTCAAAGGAGTAAAATCCTTCTAGCAAGAGAAGAACAATGGAGATTGAAAAGTAGAGCCATATGGCTGAAGGCAGGAGATGAAAATACTAAGTTTTTTCAAAATTATGCAAGAGGAAGGAAGAATATAAACACAATTTGGAAATTGAAGGATGAAGAAGGTAGAGAAGAAAACTCTTTTGAAAACCTATCACAAATGGGGATAAGCCATTTCCAAAAGCTCTTCACAGGACAAGTGGAAGCTTCACCGGCTAATGTAATCGGGACAACCAAAAGTTCCCCTCGTTATGTGGATGATGAAGATGCAGTGGATCTTATGGGAGAAGTCTCGAAGAAGGAAGTGGAGAACATCATCAAATCAATGGCAAGGGACAAGAGTCCTGGCCCAGACGGATGGATAGTTGAATTATTTCAACATTTCTTTGAACAAATTGGACAGGAAGTGACGGATGTGGTTGAACAATCCAGAAGGAAAGGAGCTATTTATGCCCCTTTTAATGCAATGTTCATAGCCCTCATTCCAAAGAAGGAAGACCCAATCTCTTTCGAGGATTTCCGACCAATCTCCTTGTGCAATTGTATTTACAAAATAATCACAAAGGTGATAGATGTCTGATTAAAGCCTATCTTGTCCAGAAGCATCTCAAAAGAATAGTTTGGGTTCTTGGATGGTAGACAGATCCATGAAGCAATCAGGGTTGCACAGGAAATGATTCATAGTGTCAAACAGAAGAAGGGGAAAGGAGCAGTCGTGAAAATAGATCTCTCAAAAGCTTACGATAGTATAAGTTGGATATATATCCGTATATTGCTTACACACATGGGATTTCGAGTTGATTTCATAAATTGGATCATGGGATGTTTAAGAAGCGTTAGTTTCGCGGTGATGATTAATGGGGTTGCTTCTTCTTTTCTCCAAGGGCAAAGAGGGCTAAGACAGGGATGCCCCTATCGCCACTCCTCTTTATACTAGTAGTTGAAGGGCTCAGCCAATTAGTGCTTGAAGCCAAAAGGGAAGGAGCCATAAGAGGGCTAGAAGTGGCGGTAAATCTGTTTATATCTCATCTTTTATTTGTATATGACATTCTGCTCTTCAGTAATGGAAGCATCAACTAAATTAAGGAGTTCAAGAGGATCATGGACCTATTTATGAAGGCTACAGGAATGCAAGTGAACCAGGATAAATCTCAGTTGATTCTGGAAGGCTTCAATAGACAAGAAATAAATCAAATATCAGTTGTCATACCCTTTCAAGTTCGTAAGCTTGATGATCCTTTTAAATACCTGGGCTTTTGGCTGAAACCAAACACCTATAGGAAGCAGGATTGGCATTCGCTAATAGAAAAAATTGAAGCCAGAATAACACATTGGAGCTTTAAGCGGCTCTCGAGAGCTGGAAGATTGACCCTTATTAAATCTGTTATTTTGGCAATTCTAGTTTATTGGGCAGCTTTGACTTGGGTTCCGAAAGGCATACTGGAAAAAATAAGAAGGATATGCAACAGATTCCTATGGGCAGGGTCTAAGGAGGAATTGGTTCTCCCATGGGTGGCATGGGAAAAGGTGGCAAGGCCTAAGGAATGGGGAGGTTGGGGAATTAAAGATCTCATTGCTTTCGGGCCTTAGTTAGCAACGAAATCAGGATGGAGGATTATAAAGATGGAGAACCTGTGAACAACAGTGTTTAAGAGGAAATATATCGACCCTATTCCTTTAGAAGATTGGATAAGAAGCCCCAACAAAAAAAAAGGGAATGCATTAGTAGTATGGAAGGCCACCATAGATGCTTTCAAGATCATAAAGCAAGGATTGTCCTGGCAAGTAGGGAACGAGGAGAAAATCCGGATAAGGAAGGACCCGTGCGTAGGCTGTAACGAAAATTTCACTCTATCCCCCGGCCTCATAATTCAGCTTGATTCAAAAGGCATTCATTTCCTCAATCAGATCGAGAAGCAAGGACACTCCACCATTTGGGGACAAGCTTGGCTCTCAGGGATGGACCTAGAGTTGATGCCACAGTGGTGAGGAGAATGGAATGGTTTTATCAAGGAGCTTTCCAAATCTAATGTGAGGCTGAGAGAGAGGTCAGACCAGTTGGTGTGGGCTCATGCTGATTCTGGATTCTACTCCCCAAGATATGGATACAAGTTCCTTATGTCTAAGAAAGGATGGGGAATTCCAGATTGGTGGGCCAAACTCTTGTGGAAGTTACAAAGTCCTGCAAAAACTAGACTTTTCTTTTGGTGCATTCTCATGCGGAAGGTACCAACCCAGGACATTATTCAGGCCAGATATAAGACAGGTCCTGGGAGATGCCCTTTATGCAAAAATGACTCAGAAACAATACAGCACCTATTTATTGAATTCCCTTTTGTCAAAAAGGTGTGGACGGAGGTTGGAAGATTGTTTCAAAAGTCTGTAACCTGGGAAGGGGGTTCTTTTCCGGAAGCTTGGCAAAGATGGTAGCAGCTATACCTAGAAGGGTACATGCGAAATTTGCCTCTTATCATCGCCTAGGGCATTTGGATAGCAAGGAACAACTGCATTTTTATGGATATGTCTACTCCTTATAAGGTCATTGTCATTCAATGCGCATCAGTCTACGCAAGTATCCCCAAGCTTGTTAAAGGAAACATACCCCAGATAACTAGAGTGGAACATATTAAGGAAGGAATCCCATGGGCTTATTTTGATGGGGCATCCCAAAATAATAGAGCTGGAGCAGGGTTGGTAATTCACATAAATCAAAACAGATGTCTTAAAGCCTTAGTGGGGCTAGGGACTGGAACAAACAACTTTGCGGAGCTGTCAACTCTCAAACTTCTTCTTTGTTGGCTTATCCATCTAGGCATACTCACGGTTCAAATCTTCGAGGACTCAATGAATATTATTAAATGGTTCAATGGAGAGAGCAGATGTCAGAATTACATTTTATCACCATTACAAGAAGAGAAAAAACATTTAAAGCATTCCTTTAATGTTTTTTCTTTATGCCATATTTACAGGGAACACATTGATGCAGCAAACCAGCTTTCTAAAGCGGGTTTGAAACAAGATATGGGTAGTTGGAGGATAAAGGATGAGGACCAGGGCAAGATTCGAGTGTCGGATCATCCACCATATACATAGCTCTATATTACTGTCTCCCTATCTTTATAACAGACATCGATTTTGTTTTTTTTTCTCTTATATTTACATGCTCTAGACAGTTACTGCTACTTGCATTTATTTTCAGACTTATATTTTCGTTGTCCTTCCTGTTTGGGCTGCTTTCCTCTCTAAGGAGGCCCAGGATGATACAAAAACTGTTTATGTTTTCTGAACCAATGGGCAAACTGGTTTTATTGATATGAACTAATCAAAGGGGTTGTTTTCCTTATAAAGAGAAGGCCTATACACCAAATCAGTGTTTTATCTTCAGGTTTTTGACAGATGACAGTATATCTTTCATCCTGTGAGCTCTATGATCTGCAAAGCATACAGCAAAAATGAATGCTTAACGCATATATTATGTAACTTTTTATTTTGGTTAATAAAAAGTTCGATTTTTTCTGGAAAAAAAATACATCTTATATAATAATAATAAACTATTTAAAAACATTATAAAATGTATCATATAAAAATAAAATTGTTTCATTGACTATCATTGTTGGTTTGTTTAACACTATGTAATATAGAAGTTTTATAATATAATGACCATTATCATTAGGATTGTTGGGTGTGTAATTCATCCTTATTCGGAAGGTGAATCAACAAATTTGATTTTTTTTTTTTTACTTTAATTATATTATTTTTTAATTTTTATATTTTTAAAGATATTGAAATTTAAAATAAATATGTAACATATAAGGTATTAAATTATTTTTATTCATTAAATGTTATTAAAAATTAATTTATTAACCATATAAAAACCTATTTTGATAATCTTCCATCAATTTACTTATAAACATTTTGTGAAGTCAAATTTACCTCCTAGAAGATATTCGTGATCTTCATGGCATGGTCAAATTCCTGATAGTTGAAATAACGATTCTTCTAATTAACAATCAAATTTCAACAATGATAAATCTGAACTTAACGCGGAATTAAATACTTTAAAGAGACTGAAAATGAAACTTTAATGCCCAAGATAAATACCTCCAACCATTGGTGTTGCTCTGGCTGTAAATCAAACTTCCTTGTTATGCTTCTACGGTCCACTTCCTTTCTTGACTGAAAACAACGCACCAACTTCTTCTAAACTCCTTCACTGCAGGATTTCTACAGCTTGAAAGCGGGAAAAAGAAACTTACGTTGTCGTAAGAGGTTGCACTTTGGATGCAAGTCGAAAATACAGAACGCTTGGAGGAAAGAAAGTTTACTAACATAAATGTGCATTACGTAACACATAGCAAGGTGAATAACTCTGAGATAAAGTCATATTACAGAACTTGCATAGACGCAGAACCGAAATGGAAAATCAAACCCACTTAATTAATGGCCAAGAATATTTTACTCAGAAGCGGGGTCACGGTATAAAAAGAGCATAGACAGTGGACAAGACTCCTCGATGGTGCCAAATCAAGTATATGTCACCAAACCTCAACTACGAATTAAACACACCACAACTATCGACAATGAAGGGAAACAACCACAGTTGTTGCACTAGCATTTGATACGCCGGCAATCACTGTTTACTCCTCACGCAAGAAGAAAATAAAAGAACACATAAAATCTGGAAGGCACTTCCAAGCTCTGCTCTCTCACTTGATGGTGCAAAACTGAAGGGGATTGAGATGCTAGCTTGGGGACCAAACAGATAAATTTATAGCCAAGCTTCCATCAAGCTTCTGATGGCTATGTGTCAGGTGTTCCACAGATCAAGGTAGAGAACTCCAGATGGAGTAATGGACCATTTCAGAGGCTCCCAACAAGAAAATTAATTAACTGCAGTTGATTTCCTTAATTTAAGGAAATTACTACAGTTGGTTTCCAGAAATTAAGGAAACACTGGAGTTTACTTCCATAATTGTAGGCAGCAGTTGGTAAAAAAATTAATGGAGCTTAACATTCTCCCACTTGGTCCATACTTCCAAACTTAATGTCTCAACTTAAAACCCATTGATAATCTGTATCAAGTAATAGATACATGAATCATGGAGATAAGTCCTCCAATGACGAGTATTATCTTCCATGTATTACTATGTATTTATTCTTATTATAATTTATGTGGCAACAATTTCTTAATGAATAAACCTTATGTTTATTCTTGGTCCTTCTTGAATGAATTTTCTCAAATCAACTTAAGGTGCACATAAATATGAGAAAAAACATCACAATAATTAAGAATTTCATTAAAATAACATTGTCCATACAATGAGAAACTACATAATGGAACCAAGTCCCATATTCATTACATGATCCTTGAATTTGAACGGTGGCATGCCCTTAATCAAAGGATCAGCAATCATTAACTCAGCACTGACGTGCTCAATGACCACTTTCTTTTCTTTAATACATTCCCTTATAGCTAAATACTTAATGTCGATGTGTTTATTTCGACTCCCACTTTTGTTGTTTTTAGCCATAAAAACAGCAGCTGAATTATCACAATAGATTCTCAATGGCTTAGAGATAGAATCCATAATTCTAAGCCCATAAATGAAACTCTTAAGCCATACACCATGTACAGTAGCCTCAGAACAGGAGACGAACTCAGCTTCCATAGTGGAAGTGGCAATCAAGGTCTGCTTGGCACTCCTCCATGATACAGCTCCACCGGCCATCATAAAAATGTAACCTGATGTTGATTTGCGTGAATCAACACATCCATCAAAGTCAGAATCTGAGTAGTCAATTACTTCCAAGTTGTTCGTCTGTCTATACATAAGCATGTAGTTTTTGGTTCCTTGAAGGTACCTCATTACTTTCTTTGCAACTCTCCAGTGGTCTAAATCTGGATCACTATAATATCGTCCCAACATTCCCACAACAAATGCAATGTCAGGTCTTGTGCAGACTTGAGCATACATTAGGCTTCCGACAGTAGAAGCATATGGAATGTTCTTCATTTGTTCCCTTTCAAAGTCGTTCTTCGGGCATTGGTTCAAATTGAACCTATCACCCTTCATAATGGGAGCTACACTTGGTGAACAATCCTTCATCCAAAATCTCTCTAAAATTTTATTAATATAGGTTTCTTGTGACAGAGCCAAGATGCCTCGAAATCTGTCTCTATGGATCTTAATGCCAATGACATAAGATGCCTCACCCATATCCTTCATATCAAAATTTTTAGAGAGGAATTGTTTCACCTCATGTAGCAAACCATTATCATTGGTTGCTAGCAAAATGTCATCCACATATAAAACAAGAAAACAAATTTTACTCCCACTAACTTTCAGGTATATACATTGATCCATAATGTTTTCTACAAAACCAAAAGAAGAAATTACATTATGGAATTTCAAATACCATTGGCGGGATGCTTGTTTTAAACCATATAATGAATTCTTGAGCTTGCAAACCAATTGCTCACCATCACTAGAGGGGAATCCTTCAGGTTGTTTCATGTAAACCTCCTCCTCTAGATCTCCATTAAGAAAAGCTGTATTCACATCCATTTGTTGCAACTCCAAGTAAAAATGGGCTACTAATGCCATAATAACGCGCAAGGAATCTTTCTTAGATACAGGAGAAAAGTCTCTGTGTAGTCGATTCCTTCTTTCTGAGTGAATCCCTTAGCAACAAGTCTTGCCTTGTATCTCTCAATGTTGCCGAATGAGTCTTTCTTTGTCTTAAAGACCCATTTACATCCAATGACTTTTGCACCATTAGGCAACTCAACAAGATCCTAGACTTTGTTACTCTATATGGAATTCATCTCTTCCTTCATGGCATTGTACCATAGTTCTAATTCTTTGCAACTCATGGCTTGTGAAAATGACTCGGGATCATTTTCGGCTCCAATGTTGTAGTCAGATTCTTGCAGATACACAACATAATCATTAGTAATTGCTGATCTCTTTGGTCTAGTAGATCTTCTTAATGTTGTACCATCATCTTCCTGAGAAGTATGTGGTTCAACTTTTTGTTCAAAATTTCTTGGCAACTCTTGAACTCCTTGATCTACTGGAACACCATCAGCAGCTTGTGGAACTTCAACAATTGGTTGTTCAACACTAGTTTGTACTTGAGGGGTGCTATGAACAATAACCAATCAATCACTTGAAGTGGAAGGTTGAGATTCTGAATTATCCTTCTCAGAAACTATGTTTCTGGTTTGATCGCTCCCACTGATCAAGTCATTTTCAAGAAACTTTGCATTTCTTGATTCCACAATACTAGTGTTGTGAGATGGACAGTAAAATCTGTAACCTTTAGACCTTTCAACATATCCAATGAAATACCCACTAATGGTCCTTGGGTCCAGCTTCTTCTCTTCTGGATTATAAATTCTCACTTCAGACGGGCATCCCCAAACGCGCATATGTCGCAAACTCGGTTTCCAACCTTTCCATAATTCAAATGGCGTTTTAGGAACCGCCTTGGTTGGAACTCGGTTTAATATATACATTGTCGTCTTAAGTGCTTCGGTCCACAAGGATTTAGGAAGATTGGAGCTGCTAAGCATACTCCGCACCATGTCCAATAATGTTCGATTTCTTCTTTCTGCTACACCATTCTGGTCGGGTGAACCAGGCATGGTGTATTGGGTAATAATCCCATGCTCTTGAAGAAATTTAGCAAATGGCCCAAGTGCTTGTCCATCTTCTGTGTATCTACCATAATATTCTCCACCTCTATCTGATCTCACGATCTTAATTTGCTTGCTGCATTGTTTCTCTACTTCAGCCTTAAAGATCTTAAAGGAATCTAATGCTTCGCTCTTTTTATGAAGCATGTAGAGATACATATATCGTTAGTAATAATCTATAAAGGAGATGAAGTATCTCTGACCATGTGATTCCATGTCTGGACTACATATATCAGTATGTATGATTTCTAATATTTCCGAACTCCTATTGGCACCTTTCTTTGACTTGTTGGTCTGCTTTCCCTTTATGCAGTCCACACAAGTCTCAAAATCAGTAAAATCTAGAGTATTAAGTACCCCTTCATTTACCAATCTTTTAATTCTTTCTATGGATATATGACCTAGTCTCCGGTGCCATAATTTAGAGGAATTTTCTTTAATAACACATCTTTTAGTGCCAGTGTGAACATGCATTGAATCATAAGTGACATTGTTTTGTAAATTAATGCAGTAAAGACCATTAGACAAAATACCATTCCCAACATAATCAGATTTATAAAATAGATTGAAAGATTTTTCTGAAAAGTTTAAGGAATATCCAAAAGGTACAAGCCTTGAAACTGAAATCAAGTTTCTAGAAAAACTTGGAACATAAAAGGTCTTTTCTAATTCTAAACAAAGCCCACTACGTTTAAAGGTTAATAACATGTTCTATAGCTTCCACATGCGAAGCCATCTTGTTTTCCTGAATAAGTGGCCTTTGCTCACTTCCCACTGGTTTTCTTAGGTTTTGCCCAAAAACCCTTGCAGGAATTCGAAATGTGAATTGTTGATCCAGAATCATCCACCAATGTGTAATATTGACAGTTAACCATTATTAGATTCAGATAACAAACAAATGAGATTAAAATTACCATCTTGTCCGCAATTCCATTTCTGAACATGTGGCGCATTCCTTCTTCATGTGTCCCTTCTTTTTACAGAAGAAACACTTGGAATCCTTTTTTATATCGGCTTGGGGAGGTACTTTACCTTTCCCTTTCCGATTGGCTTGAGATTTTCCCTTTCCACGCGTTACCAGCATTGCACTCTCCCAGTTCCATCACCAGTGTCTCTTCCTCTTGAACACACATGGTCATGAGTTCATTAATTGACCATTTATCCTTATGTGTGTTGTATGAGATTTTGAAAGGTCCATATTGGTGCAGAAGGGTGTTCAGGATGTAGTGCACTAGGAAGGACTCCGATATATCAACCTCGAGTTTCCTCAATTGAACCACAATGTCCCTCATCTGCATGATGTGCTCGCGCACACCTTTCACACTGGTGAGCCTTAGGGATGAGAACTTCATGATTAGGGGTGCTTGCTAGTGCCTTGTCTGAAGTGACGAATTGATCATCAATGGCCTTCAACAAGTCTCAGACCTTTTCATGTTGATCAACGGAACCACGAATACCAGCTGAAATTTTAGTCTTAATGAACATCATGCTTAGACGATTGGATCGCTCCCATCGTTCATAAAGTGTGATGTCCGCTGCAGTGCTGGTATTAGTGAGTGTCAGTGGTTCATCTTTCCTAATAGCATAATCTATGTCCATCCACCCCAAATGAAGGAGAATCCTCTCCTTCCAAACCTTACAGTTATCTCCCTTAAGTTCGGGAATGTCACAACGAATTTCAGAGAAATTTGCAGGTTCTACAACTACATCAAATTAAAAAATCACATGCTTATGTTAAAATTGAGGCTTAGAAAAAATTTCATGTTTTACCAATGTAAATCATGGTCAAGATTGAATCTAATGACATAAAAATTGCCTGTGGGCTAAATTTTCATTTTAAGCAGATTCAATTATTCATAGTTTTGAACTTTATGATAAAACCATCAATGCATAACTCCTGTGGGTAAGTTATGAAATTTTATCCTAATTTTATACCAAATGATAGTTGAAATAACGATTCTTCTAATTAACAATCAAATTTCAACAATGTTAAATCTGATCTTAACGCGGAATTAAATACTTTAAAGAGACTAAAAATGAAACTTTAATGCCCAAGATAAATACCTCTGGCCATTGGTGCTGCTCTGGTTGTAAACCAAACTTCCCTGTTATGCTTCCGCAGTCCACTTCCTTTCTTAACTGAAAACATCGCTCCAGCTTCTTCTAAACTCCTTCACTGCAGGATTTCTACAGCTTGAAAGCGGGAAAAAGAAACTTACGTTGTCATAAGAGGTTGCACTTTAGATGCAAGTCGAAAATAGAGAACACTTGGAGGAAAGAAATTTTATTAACATAAATGTGCATTACGTAACACATAGCAAGGTGAATAACTATGAGATAAAGTAATATTACAAAACTTGCATAGACGTAGAACTGAAATGGAAAATCAAACGCACTTAATTAATGTCCAAGAATATTTTACTCAGAAGCGGGGTCACGGTATAAAAAGAGCATAGACAGTGGACAAGACTCCTCGATGGTGCCAAATCAAGTATATGTCACCAAACCTCAACTACGAATTAAACACACCACGACTGTCGACAATGAAGGGAAACAACCACAGTTGTTGCACTAGCATTTGATACGCCGACAATCACTGTTTACTCCTCACGCAAGCATAAAATAAAAGAACACATAAAATCTGGAAGGCACTTCCAAGCTCTGCTCTCTCACTTGATGGTGCAAAACTAAAGGGGATTGAGATGCTAGCTTGGGGACCAAACAGATAAATTTATAGCCAAGCTTCCATCAAGCTTCTGATGGCTATGTGTCAGGTGTTCCACAGATCAAGGTAGAGAACTCTAGATGGAGTAATGGACCACTTCAGAGGTTCCCAACAAGAAAATTAATTAACTGCAGTTGATTTCCTTAATTTAAGGAAATTACTGCAGTTGGTTTCCAGAAATTAAGGAAAGACTACAGTTTACTTCCATAATTGTAGGCAGCAGTTGGTAAAAAATTAATGGAGCTCAACAATTCCCTGCAAATCCCCTCAAAGATGATTGAAGGCCTCTAGTCAAAGCATGGTGGTCGAATGTGATGATGTGCATCATGTAATTTATGCGTAAACCCTATAACCAACCTGTGGATTTTGCTATCGATCGATTGTTTACATATCAATAGAATTCTTCCACTTGGAGATTGCTCACCACTTCTTTGAATGTAACCTAGATCCTTTGTTTTGGGACGTAGCTTTTATTAATGAATACAATAGAAGACAATGATAATAGGATTAAGCATTGGATATCATTAATTTATTTTTGTAGTGTATTAAGGATAGTAGGATTAAGAGTTGGATATCATTAGATTTCAAGGAATGCAGAGTATTAGATCCTTTGTGTTGGGACGTAGCTTTTATTAATGAATACAATAGAAGACAATGATAATGGGATTAAGCATTGGATATCATTAATTTATTTTTGTAGTGTATTAAGGATAGTAGGATTAAGAGTTGGATATCATTAATTTAGTTTGTCTTGTATTGTTATAAATATAAGCTTTAGTTGAAGACAAAGAGGAAGAAGATAATATAATTTATAAATCCAATATTTGTAATTTGATTTACATCTTAAATTGAGTATGAAGTTTGTTCTTACCATGTGTGATAATTTTATAGTATTAAGAGTCTTTTTGCAATGTGTGTTAAATTTAGAGGCTTTCTTTTCTCGTATATATGGTGTTTCTTACGAGCTTTTTTTATTTTTTTTTGGAAGGTTAGTTTTGGTATAATACAAATTTGCGATATTTAGAGTGCTCTAATTTGTAGTATAAATTTATTGGTTTTATAAATTGATAATACTATGGTCATGATTGTAATTTACATGAATTATTCATTTCTAATAGTTATTGAACTATGTTAAATGTAATGTTCTAACTAGAAATTTACAGTGAAATACCAAAGACGTGAACTAGCTACAACACAACTTAACATGCAAAAATCTGAAACATATCACATGCAATTACAAATGAGACACGATTGGGTCAAAATATTGAATCTAAGCCATTTTATTGATCAACCATGGAAATTTTGAGTACAAATGGGATGGAAAGTGTGCACCTAGGCTTGCTAAAATAAGAAAGAAAATACCCAGGGAGAATAGGTGAGTTACTCCTCTCAAAATGGCTTCCTCAAGCCGTGCATTCAACCCAGAAAATTCCCAGCAATTACTGTTGGAGGTAACCTATTATTTGAGGCCTCAAAACTTCACCAAAATTTCTGCAAAATTATGAGCAATCTCCTTATTACCAGGCCAGCAAAACCCAAAAATGTTTTGAGTTGATTCCAACCTCCAAGAATTACCCAAATTTGGTGCTACACCCTCTAAATAGCACCTGTAGCACAACTACTGATTTGCCTCTGATTTTTCCGTCTAAATAGTTGACAATTTTCTAGAATATCTTCTCCAAAATTGTGGCCAAAATCCCTGCTCAAACTAGCCCTTACTTGTTGCAATTTTGGGCCACGAATTTCTTCCTGGGAAGCTACTGTTGAAATTTGGTACCGGAGGATAGGTGGTTCCTTTAGGCTTTGATCTTTGGCCTAGGGAAAAGTGTCCAAAAGATTTTAATTTTTCTCCTAAAGTGACTTTATAATTTTTATAAAGTTAAAACCTAATTTAAAAGTGACTTTAAGTGATAAAGTTACTAAGTCTAATTTTAAAGTGACTTTTATAAAGTCAATGAAAAATTAGAAAGGAAAAGTGACTTTGGAAATAAATGACTAAGTGGGTCTTTATTAAAGTGGGGGAATTAAAAAATAGAAAGTGAGATTTAAATGTGCATTTAATCTCAGCCATTGATCTAAATCTATTTCAGCCATTGGATTTAGAGATCACCCAAAAGTCATTTG
>APFE030576424.1:53120-81930 GCA_000404065.3 Pinus taeda | reverse complement strand
AGGGATTAAATGGGAGTTGACGACACCCCATAAATCATAGCAGAATGGGGTGGCTGAGAGGTATAACATAAGCATTATAGGGGAAACACGAGCGATGTTGCATGATCAGGGCTTACCATTACACTTGTGGGCTACGGCATGCAACACTGCAATTTATTTGCAGAACCGCAACCCGCATCAGATTCTTGGGATGAAGACACCAGAGAGGCTTATTCCAGTAAGAGACCAGATGTTGGTCACTTCAGGATTTTGGGGTCATAGGTATATTTCCATGTGACCAAAGATGCATGGAAAAAGCTTGAGCTAACAGCAGAGTTGAATATTTTTGGGGTACACTGATACACCTGACAACAATCGGGTGTAATTTTTTACCAGCAGGATGACAGTGGTTCGTAGGGATGTCAGATTCGATGAGTAGAAGGCCATGCGAGTTTCCCTTGCGAGGGAGATTGAGCTACATGAGGTTGAGGAGCTTTTAGCTCCTAAGGTTAAGGAACCTCAAATTGATGTGGAGCAGCCACATGTAGAGGATCCGGGAGTGGAGACATACACTAGAGAATAGTCTTCCAGAGATGGGAGAAAACACACCAGAGAGGTTGTCAGGTTATTGCATGATGCATAGGAGAATGTGGGAGTACCCACATCTTAGCATAGGAAGAGGAGGTCACCAGATAGGTACAATGGATACATGGATCTTATGGGCATATATGTTGAGACAAAGCCATATTCCTTTAAGGAGGTAGTGCAACAACCGATTTGGGTTGATGCCATGGTGGAGGAGTATGACTCCATAGTTCATAACAGTGTTTGCGATGTGGTCCTGAGACTGGAGGGCAAGTCAGTGGTGAGACCCCAATGGCTTTACAAGGTAAAGTAAGCTATATATGGTACTGTGGAGAAGCCTAAGGCCAGTTTTGTGGCCCATGGCTTTTCACAGGTAGAGTGGATTGACTATGATGAGACCTTTGATCCTGTTAGAAGGTACTCATCGATCAGATCTATATTGGAACTATCAGCGTAGATGGGTTGGAAGATACATCAGATGGATGTAAAGACAACCTTATTTAATGGCATGATTGAGGAAGAAGTGTACATAGAACAACCAGAAGGTTTTAAGACCTTTGACCGTGAGTCACATGTGTGCTAGCTCAAGAGAGCGTTGTATGGGCTAAAGAAAGCACCCTGTGCTTGGTACATCATGATCGATAGCTACTTCACCAGGTTAGGCTTCACCAAGAGTGAAGTGGATACGAACTTGTACCACATAGTGGTGGAAGGAAAATTATTGATCATTATGTTACATGTCAATGATCTGATTTTGACAGTTGATGATCAGTTGATCAAGTCTTGGAAGGAGGACCTTGCAAGAGAGTTTGAGATGAAGGACATGGGGCTCATGCATTACTTTTTGGGCATGGAAGTATGGTAGGGTGATGGGGAAAAGTTTGTGTCTCAGGGAAAGTATGCCAATGAGATGCTCACGAGGTTCTGCATGGAGAGTAGCAAACCCATGGAGACTCCTGTAGCAGGTAACTCGAAGAAGGAATATGCTACCTCAGGGGAATTAGTGGAAGTTATTATTTACTGACAACTTGTGGGTTTACTCATGTATTTGGTGAACACACAATCAGATATTTTATATTCTATTAACCAACTTAGTCAAGCGATGGTTAGGCCTACCAAGTTGTATTGGAAGGCGGTAAAGCATGTGTTGAGATACCTCAAGGGTACTACTCAGAATGGATTGTGGTACAAACGGAAAAAGGGAGTGAAGCTTCAAGGCTTCACTGATGAAGATTTGGAAGGGATTCCATCGAATAGGTAGAGCACATTAGGAGGGATCTTTAGTATTGGGTCAGCAACAGTTTATTGGTACAACAAGAAATAGAGATCGTTTGCACTTAGTTTGATAGAGGAAGAGTACATGGATGCAAGTCAAGTAGCTTGTGAGGCCATCTGGATGAGTGAGACCCTAGATGGTTTGTTTGGTCAGCAAATGGATCCAACTATGATTCACTACGATAATCAGAGTTGTATCAAACTCTCTGAAAATCCATTTTTTCATGATTGGTCCAGGCATATAGATATTTGATACCATCATCTTCGAGATTGTGTATTGAGGCGGATTATGTTGTTGGAGTACATTCCCACGAAGGATAAAGATGTTGACATTTTGACAAAGGCATTGTCAAGATGTAAATTTGAGTTTCAAATAGACAGGATCGGGGTAGTTGATAATCCCTTTCTTGTTGAGAGGGAGTGTTTAGAAATGGAAACAAGAAATTCCAGTTTAGTTTGTCCTAGAATTAAACTGTGAATTAAAATTGAATTCTATTCTCATAACAACTAGTAAATAGTTAATTAAGTTTAATTAACTTAATTGGCTTAGGAATTTCGAGTTGGAAATGTTTCTGTATTCATGTATATGTTCTCCCTAAATTGTAGGGGTCTAGGATGAGTTTATTTGAATTGTAATTAGATAACTCATTTTGACTGAGTTATGGTTAGTTAAACTAGTTCTAACTTTTTGTGGAACAAGTAGAGGTCTAGTAGTGAGTTGGTGCACTAGTGCATCCTCAGTGCTACTCCAGCTAATTGAATAATTTCTCATGAGAAACTCATGCATGTTAGTTCAAAGAAAGACCCATGTGATACTAGAGTGCATGGACAATGTACTATCAATTGTAGAATGATCTGAGTTGTACAAATCATGCATGCAATCAGAAGAGGACCTAGATTTGGATTGCGTAGTTATGGAAGAAGGAATTCCCAATTAAATATGGGTTATTCCTCTCTGGAACTGCGCAAGGAAATAGGGGCTCAGTAGGTAGCATAAATTGGCTAGGCGTTGGTTAGTGCAGGCTTGTGAGGCAGAGAGTTGATCATACTTGTGCAAAAAAATTTCTTGTGAGAACAAGCTTGGTATTATCACTCATATTTTTGATTAATGCAATAGATAGTGAGGGTTTTGAGTAGTGGATTTCCCCAGAGAAAAAAGTGTGTTATGTGTCTTGATTATTTTTCTCTTGTTGATTATTATTTGCATTGATCTATTGGTTTCCGCTATTTAAAGAGTAGAGTAAATTCTTGTCTTGTGTTTTGGTACATTACATGAGCTGTGAATCTATAGGAAAATGTACAATTTCCCTTGTTGTTCAATAATAAATAGGCTCTTGAGCTTCATTGTAACATATTTCAGAGACATGTAGCCACCACATCTCTTCTCAGATATAAGCAACCATCACCCAAGATAGTTTATTTCCATTTTGTTTGTAATGATATTTTAGTATTTTGATATTACTGAAATGAAGTGTTATTTCTGCTGCATCTCTATATTTATGGTTATATCTATAATTTGTTGCATTCCTGTTTAAGTTCGGATCAATTTTGGGAGTATGTGTGAGATGCTCCAGAGTTGATGAGGGGGTGGCCCTTTACGTATTCCTCCACGTGCCTATATGACAACATATTATGATCCAGCCTCAGATATAGTTCCGTAGATTTGACTGGCTTGGTTTCCGCTGGTTGTAGAGCCCACAACATGCATGTCTCCTTCGGATATTCCTAGATTTTCTTGGCTCAATTTTCATCACTTACAGAGCTCACACCATGCATCTCTCCTTTAGATAGTCCATTCATATCTTCATAGCCCTTTCCTATTCAACAGGGCTTCTTCGGTTGTGATCTTCCCCCTCCTCTTAGTTTAGGGGAGAATTATGCCTCATGTACTCAGATCAACAGATGTTATTGTATCCAGTGCTTGCCTCTATTTTCTAGGAACATTATGTATATGGGTTTCATTATATCGTTGTATCACTTTATATCCCATCGATTCCAGTGTATCATTGTTGGGTGATTTAATTGTCTATTAAATCCCTGTCATTTAATTTGTCAACTCGGGGGTTTCGTAAACTTAAAATAAAACCAAAACATATGGGACCTCATATGAGACTGTTGTGGGAGGTTTGTTTAGAATGGAAATGCATATTACAAATAACTTCTAAAACTAAAAAGTTTATAGTTCAAGATGCAGCAAGCAAAGGAAGAGGCTCCCAATTTGGGAGGTCCTGGTTGTCCTTCCCCATAGTACTGTCCTCAAGAAGGGAAACTAAAGAGAAACAATATGTGATGTATAGAAAGCAAGAGAAGAGGCTCCTAACTTAAGAGGTCCTGGTTGTCCTTCCTCATAGTTCTATTCCAACAACATTATCGTTGCATAAACTAAAAAATAACTTGCAATAAAGAAAATGAAATGAACTTTAATTATTGTTCAGACAAAATAGAAGGAGAACCTAACTTAGACTCTTGGTTGTCCCCTCATATGTTGATTATAACTCAACTAAAATTAATTCATAAGCATCAAAAATCAAGAATTCATAAATAAATTTAAACTATAAAAAGGGAATGAACTTCAATTATTACTCATATCAAATCAAAGAGAGCCTAACTTAGACCCTTGTTTGTCTTTTCATATGCTGATAAGATTTAAACTAGTATTTAATTCATTAATAATGAAAATCTTCAAACATCTAAGTAATTAAATGAAAATAAAATCAATAATAATAAAAAAAAATCTATGATGAAATAAAATGTTTCTTTGATCCTTTTAGAGTGAGCTCAATTCTCTTAAGAAAAAAGTGACAAACTATTCCATAAATTCATGTACTACATTTAGACAATTTATATCTAAAATTTTAGAAAGAAAACTTTATTCTATTCCATCATAAATTATGATACATGCTCCAAGAGTCCTCTCTTGGAATGGATGTGGTACTCCTATTTATACAAAAACATAAGCAACTAACTCATTAATGGAAATCCACTAACCCCTCTTAGTTCCACAAATCATTCATATGGTTATAACCAATATGAGACACATATTCCTTTATCCATGATTTTTCTCCATGAGATATGCTTGACCCCTATCCCAAATCTCCTTCAAATCTTCAAGAGAATTCGAATTTGAGTCTTGGAGACCACATAAGAGTGTCTTGGAATCTTCCAAATCACCTACACATGTTACCAAACTCATTCCACCTTTAGGTATAAGCAAATATATGTTATTTTTCTAACTTTTAATCATATATTCACTTTAAATACATAAAATAAATAAATTTGGAAAATGAAAATATGAACCCATATGGTAATGGAAATATAATGATAATGTGATAAAATGGGGTGACAAAATGAGGTGACAAAATGAGGATAAAGGTGAAAATGGAGTGAAAGTGTATGCTAATTTGGCAGCCCAACATACCCCCCAACTTAAGTTATTGCATGTCCTCATGGAATCTATTGCATTGATTTACTTTAATCATGATTTGATCTTTTGAATTGTCTTCTCTTCTTTCATCTTCGCATAATCATTTCATAACTTTTTTCCTTTTGCAAAGTGTCATTTTGAAAAACATTTGATTGCAACATATTACTTTGGTTGGTTCTTGTGTGGCAACCAACTGTTATTAGTATTGGTTCTTGTGTAACATACTTTTGTTATTTTTGTGTTGAATCAAAAGACTTTGAAAAAATTTAATCAACCATTCATTCTATGATCATCATTTGCAAAACATGTAACGTTTTGAATCATAATGCAATAGCAGTTGTTTGGAAAAGTATGTTGGTTAGGATGGCATGTGTATAAAGGACATTTATGACATATGAAAAGTGATAATGGAATATGAATGTGACATATATCGCGAAATGTGAATATAAGGTATGAACATGAATTCCCCCTCCAACTAGAGATATGACAATGTGAAAAAGGAAGTGAGGAACTTTCCAAAGTTACAATTTTAAGCATTTTAAGGAATTGCATGACTAAAAATTAGAAAACCACATACCTTCGCTTAACCTCAATGTACATGGGTTGTGGATGTTGAAGAGTGTGCCTGCTGATGCTGTCGGATCATGGAGTATGTAAACAAAGGAATTTGGATCTTCTTTTGTGTTCTCTTTGCTGATGACAAGGCTTGAATCTTTATTGTTGTTATGGCAAATTGATCTGCTGCAAACTTCTGAAATGAGGTAGTCTTCAATCTTTCAATGTCAAGCATGAATAGAAGCCGTTGGATTACCAACCATTTATGCATGTCATTAATCAATGCAAAGCAACTCACCATTAATGTCAATGAGTGCCAAGGTACCTAAGTACATCTTGCGAAGGGTGAATAAATGAGCTCATGTCGAGCCACTTGCAAGATCCAACGATCAAGGGAAATTGGTGTATTCCCATGGTTGCTAGCGAGAGAGACTGTCATTAAGGCATACAAGCCTCAAGGTACTACTAAGGACTCTAGCCTTGAACCTAGATAATGTGCTAATGTCAATAGGCCAAGACTTGTTAGAAGGGAGGCCTTTTGGAATTCTCCATCATATTACTCGAGCATGAAACAATAATTTTGAAGGATGATGGATGAGAAATTTTGTAGTGGATCAAGATTTATTTGGAAAAATGAAAAGGGAATGGAATGAATCAGCTTTGTAGAGGAGCTGAATGTTTGTATTGATGGGTTACAGGTTAGTGAAAGTGAGGCAGGAAAATGACTGTAAAGGAAAATTTATTGACTGAAAAACTAAGAATGCAATGAAGGTTTTATTTACTGAAAAGGAGGAATACAATGATAAATGTAAAGGGAAATGAGGCGAATGTTTTATTTACTGAAGAAGCATGGACGCAATGGAGAGACTTTCATCTGAAAGGCTTGCAAGTGATGGATCTGATCTAACATCATGTGCTCATGCATTGATGTTTCATATTTGTTGTTGCTTTATTCATTTTCTTGTGAAAGGAATGTGATATTTGAGAGGCTTTTCAATGATTTGATAGATATGATGACATTCTCCCCCTTGGCTTACGCAAAATCATGTCCTCCTGCTTGAAATGGGGTCTTTAAAAGACAATGTTTGCTTGTGGTCATTTGTTTATCTTCTTGGAACCTGCAAAAAATTAGTACTTTTTTTGCAATGAAATGTAAGTTTATCATAAGAGAGATGTGATCAATCTCTTTATTTATGACATTTACAAAAAAAACTGAGAATTGGTACTAATAAAACAATTTCGTGAAAGAAAAATCGAAAGAATTTATATTTGTGTCTAAACTAGTGCCTCATTTTACCTATTATATATTGTCAGCAATTTCTTCATTCTTTAACTATTTCAAATTCTAATGATATCTTTCTTAGTGTGTAGATATCATAGAGATACTTCCAATGATGCTTGAATTGTCAAAATCTGATGTTGTATGAGAAAGTTGTGCTTATTTGAAATTTGGGTGAAACAGTGAAGATTGTCATGATATTTCTCAGTTGCAGGATTGTGCCCTTCCTTCATCTAAAAATCTTGTGTCTCTTCTTTGGCTGAGCCATGGCATAAGATATTCTAGTTTTTGATGCCATCGACTTCTGTACCTGCAATACTCAAAGAAACATGATCATATAAAAATACTTTGTGAATGAAAACACATGTCTACAGGATTCAATCTTCCATCTATAGGATTCTCTTCAAGGCATTTTGCAAAACAATAATCCTGTAGATGAAGCACCCTTATCATTCTTCTTTTTGATCCATTTATAGTGTTGAAAAATGAGCTGGTAGATGGAGGGTGGTTGTGTAATAATGATGTGGCAGTGGGTTACATGGAAAATGGATGATATGACATGTTGACCGATGATATGGCGATGAATGTGCAATATTGGCCAATGTTGTGCTTGCATGTGGTGGCAAAATTGTTGTTTAATTAATGTTGTGTCAAAATTGTAGAATATTTAACAAATTCCAATCCGCACAAGATTTGAACTCATGACCTCCATTATGCAATTTTAATGACTTACCAATAGATCACACGTCACATTTATGAGTTTAATAGAATTTTGGAAAATTTAAGTATTCTAAAAATAAAAATTGAAACAACAACTTGACAAGTGGCCAATCTAAATCCAAGATTTTTAGGAAAATATGATTCTAAAATATTTGCCAAATCATTTTTCATATCTTTTGAATTCATCATTTCCAAGACTTTTAGGAAAATGGAATTCAAAAATATTTCCCAATCATTTTTCATATCTTTTGAACTCATCCTTTTTGCCTAGAAAGTGGATTTTTTAGCGAATTTTTATTCTATAAAGGCTTGGAAAATGTTTTTGACTTTCTTTTTTATATATATATTTTTTTTCAGTTGTAAGCATGGAGAAAATATCATTTATGAAAATTTTGCAGTAATTTTTTTTTTTAGTATTTAATTACAAATTTTTATTTTTTATCAATTTTTTTTTAAAATTTATTGATTTTTTTTTCTTTGCAGCTTGGCAACACTGTTGGGTGGCTGACCATGGCTCTGTGGCTAGGATGTTGGATGGTTGTGGCTGTGGTTGCTGGCAGCATTTAATTGAAAACCATTTTTTTCGCGCAACCTGGAAAATAAGGCTCTAGAGAACCCTGAAAATATCTCAAATAGTTACGAATTTTGAGGAAATATCCCGCCTTAAACATAATTCACCCCATTCTGTGAAAAGCTCATATCTTAGATTTTTGAAATTTATTTTCATTTGGTCACAAAATGCATTTTAAAAATGACGTTTTTAACCTCTGCGAATTTGGCCTCTGGTCAAATAATTGTCTGCTGAAATTCCTTTTTTTTTTTTAGTCAGGAGAATGCACAATTATTTTTTATTCAAAATCAGACATAACATTTGCAGCAATTCGTTTCCTTGGCTTCTGTGATTTTTTTATTTGTTTACTTTATTCTCATTTTCGTTTTTGTGTTTTTATTTATTTGTTTTTTTTTTAATGTTGTTTTGGTTTCTTTTTATTTTTATTTCAAATTTGTTTAAACAATCAAATCTCTTTTGTTTTTTTTTTTTAAGAAACAAATAATGAAAGATTTTTTTTTAACAAAAGATATACTAACATGAAAATTCTTTTTCTAATCCTCGAGGTCAGACAAAGCGCAGGAGGAGAGCATACTCAAGTTTTTATTAGTTGATTCTTCTCTTAATAATTTGGATGCAAAAAAAATGAAAAGAATCAATCTCACACCTAAAATTATCGCTCTTCAATCTTTTGTGCCCTTTTTCACAACTGTTTGTTTTATTGCAATTTTTTTTTGCCAATGGTTAGTAAATAGGTGGTTCTTACTGCACCACAAAATTGCAAATTTGTCATAAAAATCACAAAAACTTGTTTTTTTATTTGTTAGTCCTATTTTATTGAAAAAGAAATCAGACATTCTCTTAAGTATAAGAGATTTTCCAATGCATCCATTTGCACAACAAGATCATGAGTAGAATCATATCCAAGTTTGAAAAATAAACCCTATTGAGTTCTTGGACATGATCATGAACACTGACTAGTTGAAACTAAATTCGAATGTGATCTTTAGGTTTTTTATTTTATTCAACTGTCATAGCATGAAGCTCTTCAGATCTTGTTTTTGCAATTGGATATTTTTTTATTTTATTTTTTTTTTAATGAATGGGGGTTCTTCATTTTAATGTTTTATGTTTTCTATATGCATATGCAAATAAATTTAAATCAAAATTGCCTAAATGCATCTAACCCCAAATGAAAATGACCTTAAAAGAAAATGTTTCCTAAACAATCCTCCTAACTTAGTTACATCTAAGTTTTCTTCCCCGACAACGGTGCCAAAATGTTGGGTGATTTAGTTGTCTGTTAAATACCTGTCATTTAATTTATCAACCCGGGGGTTTCATAAAATTAGAAGCAAACCAAAATATATGGTACCTCAGATGAGACTGTTGTAGGAGATTTGTTTAGAATGGAAATGCATATTACAAATAACTTCTAAAACTAAAAAGTTTATAGTTCAAGATGTAGCAAGCAAAGGAAGAGGCTCCCAATTCGGGAGGTCCTGGTTGTCCTTCCCCACAATACTATCCTCAAGAAGAGAAACTAAAGAGAAACAATATGTGATGTATAGAAAGCAAGAGAAAGGGCTCCTAACTTAAGAGGTCCTGGTTGTCCTTCCTCATAGTTCTATTCCAACAACATTACCATTGCATAAACACAAAAATAACTTGAAATAAATAAAAGGAAATGAACTTTAATTATTGTTCAGACCAAATAGAAGGAGATCCTAACTTATACTCTTGGTTGTCCCCTCATATTCTAATTAGAACTCAACTAAAATTCATTCATAAGCATCAAAAATCAAGAATTCATAAATAACTTGAAACTAGAAAAAGGGAATGAATTTCAATTATTACTCATATCAAATGGAAGAGAGCCTAACTTTGACCCTTGCTTGTCCTTTCATATGCTGATAAGATTTAAACTAAAATTCATTCATTAATAATGAAAAATCTTCAAACATCTAAGTAATTAAATGAAAATAAAATCCATAATAAAATAAAATCTATGATGAAATAAAATGTTTCTTTGATCCTTTTAGAGTGAGCTCAATTCTCTTAAGAACAAAGTGACAAATTATTCCATACATTCATATACTACATGAAGACAATTTATATCTAAAATTGTAGAAAGAAAACTTTATTCTATTCCATCATAAGTTAGGATACATGCTCCAAGAGTCCTCTCTTGGAATGGAGGAGGTACTCCTATTTATACAAAAACATAAGCAACTAACTCATTAATGGAGATCCACTAATCCCTCCTAGTTCCACAAATCATTCATATGGCTACAACCAATATGAGACACATATTCCTTTATCCATGATTTTTCTCCATGATATATGCTTGACCCCTATCCCAAATCTCCTTCAAATTTTCAATAGAATTTGAATTTGAGTCTTGGAGGCCACATAAGAGTTTTGGAACTTTCCAAATCACCTACACATGTTACCAAAATCATTCCACCTTTAAGTATAAATAAATACATGTTATTTTTCTAACTTTTAATCATAATTTCACTTTAAATACATAAAATAAATAACTTTGGAAAATGAAAATATGAACACATATGGTAATGGAAATATAATGATAATGTGATGAAATGAGGTGACAAAATGAGGATAAAGGTGAAAATGGAGTGAAAGTGTATGCTAATTTGGTGGCCCAACAATCATGTATCATGTACTTTGTTACTCAAACCCATAATGTTGGGCACACCATTATTATTTGTACTCTATTATCTCGGTGGGTATGGGTATGCCTCCCCCATCTGATTTGAGATTATGTACTTACCAATAAAAGGATACTTCTATCGGACAAGTAGGTCTTCCCCCCTCCATTCTCAGTCCCTCCTTACCTTGGTTCAATACTCTCTCTCTCTCTCTCTCTCTCTCTCTCTCTCTCTCTCTCTCTGACTCCCCTTTGGTGTCGTGTGAAAGTGTAACCTACAACGTATTTTGGTCATACAATTTTCTCTTGAATCTCTTAAATTGGGGGGGAATATGTTATCACCAAAAAATGTCACCTAGCCATTGCTTACTAGGTGGATCGAAATATACCGTGTAGGATCAATTTTACCATGGTAAAACCAATTTTCACCATACGAAATAATTTAGTAAACCATTTTTCTAAATTATTTTTGATTAAAATCCAAAAAACCCCATGAGAATAATTAAGTAAATAGTTATTTATATAATATTCTCTAGAAATTATTATTTAATCACTATTTGAAAATTATTGCATGTCTCTTTTGACTTAATTACCTTGGAATAATTAAACAAATCATTATTTATTTATTATTCCCTATTTTTCTTTTGAGATAAATTTTAAATCATTATTTAATAATTATTTCAAAATCATATTTTTCTTAATTTTCACAAAGTGATTAATAAATCATTTTTATTTGTTAATTACTTCAACCACTTTCTAAATAAAGACATTTGACCATTTTGAATATCTTTTCCCTCTAAAAATATATAATAAAATATCCACAATGGCTAGATTTTGATTTAGTTAATAATATTTTATTATTTTCTAATTCTCAATCTATTCCAATATTTTGTTATAAATAGAGATTTTTCTCTCCATTCTTCACCTTGACCATTTTCATCATCCCCATTATAGTCTCATAGCATTTGAGCTCTCACTTAAATTCAAACATATTTTTTGCTCATTACATATCACATATTGAGAGAGAGAGAAGCACGTTGTTAAACCACAAGGTCAAGAAGGAACCATCCCACAGAGGGGGATCTATAAACCCAATTTTATAAGTTCCCCTCACCAGGTATATCATTTGGATTAATAAAATTTCTTATTCATATTATCCATTAGGTTGCTACACTTTTATTTATGTTGTTATATGTTTCTATTTGCATATTATCTTTTGTTGTAGGGTTTTTCTTATGTTTTGTTGCAGATCTAAAGCATAGACATAGCCATCTTTTGTTATTAGGGTTAAAATTCACCTATAACTTAAGTGAAGGCATTTTCGCTCACTTGCAAAAACACTTTACACTAACATTTTTCTTACATTTTGTTGTAGATCTGAAGCATAGACTCATCCATCTTTTGTTGTTAGGGTTATAAGTCACCTATAACTTAAGTGAAGGGATTTTCGCTCACTTACATAAATACTTTACACTAACACTAGAGAACTCTAAATCCTGTAGAGCATAACTTATGATAATTATAGAAAAAATACTAAGAGAAATTGTTGTTATAAAATGCATGATAAAAACTAAGATATGCATAATACATAGTTGTAGAATAAGGGCTGATTTTATTAATAATGAAAGAGTACAACTAGGATCTTAAATGGCAGACTTCTACGAAAGCCTTTGACCAATCTCAACACAAAACTATTGTAATGTAAATTAAATCATATACAATGGCTTGGAAAACAAATAAGGATGGTATTTCCTTCAAATCATTTATACAAGTACATAGATGAGCAGTTTGTTCTTTGTAAAATGATAGTTGTTAGCACTAGTTGAAAAACAACCAGACCTTCAAAAAGTAATAAAATACATCAGAATGACAAGATACTTGAAAATATTAATGGAGTCACCCTAAAGTGTTTCGCCTTGGTGAAATGAGACTATTGTCACCATCAAAATTAGCTTCTAAGCTTTAAGAATATAAAATTAGAGGTCAAAATAGCAACGAGAAAAACTTATAGCGTACCTCTCTTCACGGTTCTCTCTCTCTACCTTCATAGATCATTTCTCCTTTTAAAGGGTTCCAAAACAGTTTGGAAAGTTTCTCCCTTTTTACAAGAGTGTATTAAGTTTCATTTTCCAATATGATTGATTAGAAAGCAAGAGAAGAGATGTTCTATAAGGAAATAATTAATTAATATTTTATTTTAAGAAGAGTCTTTTCGGTAGAAATAACATAGTAGAAAATTTTGTCGACGGGTTTTGAACTAGCTAGTGTGGTTCATCATCAGGACCAGATGAAGATGCAGATCATGGAACAGGCTTAAATAGAGGGTGATGTAGAGACCAAAAGATCATATACCAACTAGTTTATGAAAATTAATATTTTAATAATGATTATTAAGATCATATAATATTCCTATAACAACTAATATAAAGGCTAGTTTAAGAATAATAATATTATAATTTATAATAATAATTAGGATAAAAAAATGATAATAATAATAATTAATTAATATAATTAGAAATATCGGAAAGCGTAAACATTAATTGTTTGCTTCATATTAATGTTTATGTTTTTATCCTTTTTAATTATTTTATTATTATTATTATATCATCTTATTTATTATTATAAATTATAATATTATTATTCTTAAACTAATCGTTATATTAGTCATTATAGGAATATTATTCGATATTAATAATCATTATTAAAATATTAATTTTCATAAACTAGCCGTTATATGATCTTTTGGTCTCTACATCACCCTCTATTTAAGCATGTGCCATGTTCTGCATCTTCATTTGGTCCTGATGATGAACCACACTAGCTAGTTTGAAACACGTCGGCAAAATTTTCTGCTATGTCATTTCTACCGAAAAGACTCTTCTTAATGTAATATGGATCATAGAACCCTGAATTCATAAATTAATAGTTTATAAGTCTTCTTTTTTTACTCTAATGGGTGGGACCTTTGTTTTCATTCATTGGGTTTTATAATTTCTTTGTTTAAATATATAAATAAAGAAACCATGTGACCAAGTATTTTACCCCACATAACTCCAAACCAAATCCAAAATATTATAGCATATTATATCAAAGATCATATCATGTTTCATGTACAACCAATCAAAATATGGGCCACATCACCAACTTTATCCACATATGATATCAAGTCAAGCTTAGATTGACATCATGTAAATCAAACCCTTGTGTCTCCCATCACTCCTTATTCTACCATAGCCTTAATCCATATATCTATATATATATATATATATATATATATATAAAGAGAGAGAGAGAGAGAGAGAGAGAGAGAGAGAGAGTTGTATGCATGAAAAATGGAGCTTCATATGCATAATGATGTGCTTCTTATTTTTTTACAAAAACCCATACCATAAATAAAATATACCATCATAAATATCCATATGTATGTGGATTAAATAGTATCTGGTGACAATCCCGAGGAGGGACACATATCAATGACCATTTAACTCTTGTCAATTTTTCGCATAAACAATAGTAGGGTTTTGGTGTGAGGTTTTAATGCACTTTATTGTTTTTGGCCCACCCTTTGTACTGGCCTTGGTTTCACAAATGCGGTCATTTCACACATGTCGAGGGAAATCAGGACTTCATTCTTGTATTCGTCGTGGTCTAGTTCATCTTTGTGGGTGCGTTGTGCCTTCACTTGTTTCTTGTGGTGGTTTGTTAGCATTGTGCCTTCGCTTGTTCCTTGTGGTGGTGTGTTAGCATTGTTCCTTTGCTTGTCCCTTTTGGTGGTTTATTTTGCTAGTTCTCGGAGGTTTCAGGTCGAATTTCAACCTGCAAGTTGTTTCATCTTTGTTATTCGATTCATGCTTTGTCTCTACTTTGCTCGTGGTGATTTTTTTTTGGTGTTGGTTCTGGTGTTGATCTGGCTCTGTGTAACCACAGGTTCTTTCCTTGCTACTGTAGTGGGCGGCTTAGCAAACACTACTTCAGGTAATTTATTTTTCCAGTTTCATTTCTACACCTTGTTTTTGTGACTCTAACCCTCTGGCTTCTTAGTGAGCAAGTAAAATTCTCCTATGGCATTCCTGTTGGGAGAAAACCTCGGGTGAGAGACTCAGTTCTAGTCCTCTGGCACAGAGTCAGGCATTTTCCAGGTAAATCCCCACTCCTTTCTTTGTTTATCTGCTCATTGTCCTTTTGTTTTGTTGTCCCTACTGGTTTCTTGACTACCGCCTTGTTTTTCTGGTGGTGTGCAAGTCGTTCTTGGGGAATGCTGCTCCATGGCCTCATCCTTGGGGGTCTTCGCAAGATTGGGGAAAAACAGGGTAGGATCTCTCCGTGGCTCTATTGTGGTTTTTCTGTTCTTTACTTGTGTTATCCTTAGTTGGGTATAACCCTTGGGTTTTCGCTTTCTCTGTGTGTTTGTATGGTTTCGGAACCCTCTACTATTTTTGGGCTATATAAATGTATAATGAGCTGTTAAATTTGGAAATGTAATGAATGCACATGTGTGCTTGAATATTGAATGTAAATGTACCTAGGTTTTTTTTTAGAAAAGTTGTGTTGTCTTTGCTGGCTTTGCCTTTATCTAGTTCCTGGTCTGAGATGCCTTTAGTCACGAGATTTTTGTCGATTTCATTCATCCTCTTAATGAATTATTTCACTATTTTTCTTTACCACAATGTCTGAAACATTGATGCACAGGAAAGAAGAAATTGTTTTGCTTCCTTAATGACAGGTTCTAGATTCATTTGCTTTCATAGATATTCAAGAAAAATTGTAATTTCAAATTCCATGTCTTCTCTTCTCTTTGAATGGAAGCCTCCTTCATGAGGCTCTGGTTTTTGTTTTTCAATGCCTTACTAGCAGTTTCTTACAGTTGAGGAACTGTTCCTCAGTTACCTTTTAGTTATCTAACAGTTTCTTTAAACATACTCTTAAATGATCCTATTTTACTTGCTTGCTTAATTTTTAAAGGACAATGGTTTTGTCAGCCTTGATTTAAGTAAAACAAAAATAAAAATTCGAAATGTTTTTCTTTCTTTCCAGCAAAAATAAAAAACCATTTCCATCTGCCGCCTTTTCAATCGGATGCTCCTGCATCAGACTCTCGAGGTAAATTAAACTCATGGCTCTTGTCGATGATCTCTTCAATAAAGTACCTGGTGCTTTGAAACTGACTAGCATCTAACCAAGAACTATCTTTAATAGGATGGCCCTTCCACTTGACTAGGTACCACAAATATTCTTTTCTTCGAGTCCGTTTGGCCACTTGGGTGTCTAGGATCTGTTCGATCTCTAAAGGCTTTGCTGGGGGCATCTGTTTAATCCACGAGTCGTTCTCATTCTGGGTGTTCCGTGTTCCTCTTTCCGAGCTGTCTTCTTCATTTGCTGTAATGTATGGGTACATATCTGCCACATTAAAAATGGGTGAGATTCCTATACCTGGAGGTAGCTGTAACTCATAAGCGTTCGCAAAAAACTTTTGAAGAATCCTGCGAGGCTTAATTTTCTTCCATTTTAACTTGTTGTATTCACTTTTAGGAAACCTCTCCTTGCGTAGGTGTGCTAATACCAAGTCCCCTACGTTGAATTGTACCTCCCGCCTTTTCAAATCTGCTTTCTGTTTGTATCTTTGACTGCTGTCTTGTAATTTTAATTTTACCTATTCATGAAGATCGTTGATTTCCTTTGTGAAATCTTCACCATCAGCACTCCTGTGCTCTAACTGACCCAAATCTCTCAACTCATGTACTCCACATGGGTGCATTCCGTATAGGATCTAGAAAGGACTACTGTTTGTGCTTCTATTGGGTGAATTGTTATAAGCAAATTCCACTTGTGCAAGTACGCGATTCCACTGTCGAGAATTTTCTCCAACCAAACTCCTTAATATATTTCCCTGACTTCAATTCACGACTTCAGTTTTCCCGTCGGTCTGCGAATGATAAGATGAGCTGAAGTTCAGATTGGTGTCTAATTGTTTCCATAAGGTCCACCAAAAATGACTTGTAAACTTTACGTCTCGGTCCAAAATAATAGACTTCGGAAAGCCATGTAATCTGACTATATCTGTGAAGAACAAATGTGCTACATGTGTGGCATCACTGGTTTTCCTGCACGGAATGAAATGTGCCATTTTGGTGAAACGATCCACCACCACCATGATGGAATCAAATCTTCGTTGTGTCTTCGGCAGACCTAAGACAAAGTCTGAACTAACTAAGTTCCATGGTTTGTTCGAAATAGGTAAGGGCATATACAACCCTGTGTTCTGGCTGTGTCCCTTTGCATGCTGACACAGTTTGCATCTAGTCACAAACCTTTTTACATCTCTACGCATCTTCGGCCAATAGTAAAAGTGGCTCAACTGATCCAAGGTCTTGTCTATGCTAAAATTCCTAGCTAAACGTCCATTATTCTTTTCCTGGATTATGTTCTCTCTCATAGAACATTCTGGGATACACAACTGCCCTCCTTTGAACAACAATCCTTCCTGCATATTATAGTCCAACAATGGACTGTTATCTCTCAACAAGGATTTTGACAAGCTTCATAGGCTTCCTTAAAATCTGCATCTGTTTCATACAAGTCATTAAGATGTTCGAATCCTAATACTTGTATCGTACTTTCCAGTAAGATCAAATTCCTCTTGCTTAATGCATATGCCACTTTGTTGGCTTGACCATTGATGTGTTTCAACACAAATGTAAAAATTTGTAGGTACTCCACCCACTTCGCATGTTTATAGTTCAGCTTATGCTATTGCATAATATACTATAATACAAAATTGTCTGAAAATAAGACAAATTCATTGGCCAGTAGATAATGTCTCCAATGATTTAGCACTTGAACCACTGCATAAAATTCTTTGTCATAAGATGTGTACTTCTACCTACTTATCTTCTTGGCTGAGTACTGCACCAATGGGTGTCCCACTAGCATCACAGCAAACTTGAAAAATTTTGTTAAAGTCTGGTAATCTTAAAATTGGTTTTTCTTTGATCTTCCTTTTGAGCAGCTGAAAACTCTTTTCAGCCTATTATGTCCAATGAAAAGGCTGATTTTCCTTCTTAATGGTGTCCACCATGGGTGCACAAATCCCACTAATTTTTTTAATAAACTTTCGATAAAAACTCACCAATCCATGAAAAATCCATACCTTAAACAAAATCTTGGGAGATGGCTAGCTAACTATGGCTGCAACCTTTTCCAGATCCATTTTTAGTTCATTCACGAAAATCACAAATCCCAAATAAATTAATTCTTTCTTGAAAAAAGAACATTTCTTCAAATTTATCAGTAATCTATTTTGCTACAATTTTTCCAATATATACCTCACATGTCAAAAATACTCTTCCTTCATCTTGTTGAATATAAGTATATCATCCAGATATACAATCACAAATTTACTAATGAATTCTTTCAGCGTTTCGTTCATCAAACACATGAACGTGCTAGGGGCATTGCTCAATCCAAATGGCATAACTGGCCATTCATATAAGCCTTCATTAGTCTTGAAATTGTCTTCCACTCGTCACCTTCTCGAATATTGATTTGGTGGTAGCCACTTTTCAAGACTATCTTTGAAAAGTATGTTGCTCCACTCAAACAATCCATCATATCATCCATCCGAGGTAAAGGAAACCTGTACCTGATAGTGATCTTGTTAATTGCCCAGGAATTAGTGCACATCCACCACTCACCTCCTTTATTGGGAGCTAAAATAGTCGGAACCGCACAAGGGCTTAGACTTTCCCGAATTATTCCTTTATCCAACAACTCCTGCACCTGCTTCTTGATTTCTTCATTGTCCTTCGGATTCATCTGGTAAGCAGCTTTGTTTGGAAAACTGGCTCCTGGAATGAAATCAATATGGCGACTAATGCTCTGCTTTGGTGGTAATTTGTCTGGTAGATCATCTACCACAATATCACTAAATTCCTGCAGCATGTCCTGTATCTCTTTAGCTAAGTCAGTGATTTCAGTATGGATCAATATTGGTTTTGGCCTTCACACAACTGCATATTTTACCTTATCATCCTCCATCTACCGCATAAACTCTTTTCCACCTAACAATAATGTTTTTGTTCCACTGGTTTCTGCAACATCCTCTTCCTTTATGGGCACTAGCGTATGCTTTATCCCATCTTTGACAAACTTGTAACAATTTGCTTCCCCGTCATGGACGACTTTCGTATCATACTGCCATGGCCTACCCAACAGAATATGGCACATGTCCATTGGCATGATATCTCAAGTCACCTTGTCCTTGTACTTGCCAATATGAAATTCTTCTTCGCCCTGCTCATCAACCAGCAGTTGGTGACATTTCTGCAACCAAGACAACATATATGGAGTTGGGTGCTTCAACTTCTTCAAACCCAATTTCCCCACCATTTCACTAGCTACCAGATTTTTAGTACTTCCACTATCTATGATTAATTTGCAACATTTCCCATGCGACTTGCACATAGTCCGGAACAATGCTTTCCTTTGTGTTTGATCAACTACTTCCTTAGCTGGTTTCAACAATACCTTGTTCAACACCAAGGCTTCCCTAGTTTCAGGCATATTTTCCACATCTTGTGGCGGTGCCTCTGCTTCATCGAGCTGAGCAAGATATGCTCCCCTCTATCTAGTTTGTTCATTTTCAAAACATTCAAAGGACCTATGTCCCCACTAGTGACACTTGTAACATTGATAGGCATTTCCTTTGCCTTTTCCATTACCTCTTCCTCGCTGGTATAACCTTCCTCCTCTGTTGTTAGCTTCCCTTTCAGTCTGTCCCAAAGTCTTCGAACTGCTTCCCTCTTCATTGTTGTTGGCAATTGTACCTCTACCAAAGGACTGCCCCCTACCTCTGCCAGAACCACGTCCTCTTCTAGCATTCTGTTTCATGGCAACATTTTCCTCTTCCTTCAAAGCACTCTGATAGGTTTCGTCTATGGTCTTAGAGAAAATAATACTAATTTCATCTAGGATCTCCATCCATAGACCATTTACAAACCTCATTGTTTTTTCAAGGGTATCTTCAACATAGCCAACTCTTGGGTTTACTTTATAAAATTCTTCAGTATATTCTTTTACAGTCATCATTCTTTTTCTTAGGTTCTGTACTTGACTATAAAGGGCAATTTGGTAATCTTTAGGCAGAAATTTTCTCTTCATCCTAGCAATAATCTTGTCCCATTTTTTAATCAATGGTTTGTTCAATCTTCTCCTTTCTTCCTGCACACTATCCCACCACAGTGTTGCATGTCCCTTCAACTTGGTGACAACAAAATTGATCTTCTTGTCTTCCATATTTTCTTTGTATTCAAAATATTTATCTAGCTCACTTATCCAGTCTAACAATGCCTCTGTGGACAAATTGCCATCATAATTAGAAATCTCTAGTCTTGGCTTGCTACTAGCCAACAAAACTGACCCCAATAGTTTAATCTCTGGTCCCTCTTCATCTGACCCATCCGTCGTGGCTGTGTTTTCCTCCTCACTGTCATCCCCACCTTCTAGATCTCTACGCCTTCCTTCTTCCACTGCTGCCAAATGTGTAGTTAAAGTCCTAATCTCTTCTCGTAGCCCTTCATCTGCTACTCTTCTGATGGCTCTACCTCGACCCCTTCTTCCTACCTCCATCTTTACTGAGAGAAAGGAACTAACTTGCTCTAATACCAAAAATTGGTGGAAATCTCAAGGAGGGACACGTATCAATGACCGTTTAACTCTTGTCGATTTTTCGAATAAACAATAACAGGGTTTTGGTGTGAGTTTTTAATGCACTTTATTGTTTTCGGCCTGCCCTTTGTATTAGCCTTGGTTTCGCAAATGTGGTCATTTCACACTTGTCGAGGGAAATTAGGAGTTCATTCTTGTATTCGTCGTGGTTTGGTTCAGCTCTGTGGGTGTGCTGTGCCTTCGCTTGTTCCTTGTGGTGGTTTGTTAGCGTTGTGCCTTTTCTTGTTCCTTGTGGTGGTTTATTTTGCTGGTTCTCGGAGGTTTCAAGTCAACTTTCAACCTGCAAGTTGTTTCATCTTTGTTACCCAGCTCATGCTTTATCTCTACTCTACTCGTGGTGATTTTTTTTTTTGGTGTTGGTTCTAGTGATGGTCTAGCTTTGTGTAACCATAGGTTCTTTCCTTGCTACTACGGTGGGTGGCTCAGTGAACACTACTTCAGGTAATTTCTTGTTCCAGTTTCATTTCTACACCTCATTTTTATGACTCTAACTCTCTAGCTCCTTGGTGAGCAAGTAAACTTCTCCTATGACATTCTTGTTGGGAGAAACCCTCTGGAGAGAGACTCGATTCTCGTCCTCTGGCGCAGAGTCAGGCTTTTCCAGGTAAATCCCTGCTCTTTTCTTCGTTTATCTGCTCATTGTCCTTTTGTTTTGTTTCCCCTACTAGTTTCTTAACTGCCACCTTGTTTTTGTGGTGGTGTGAAGGTCATTCCTGGGGAATGTTGCTCCACGGCCTCGTCCTTGGGAGTCTTCATAAGCTTGGGGAAAAACAGGGTAGGATCCCTTTGTGGTTGTTTTGTGGTTTTTCTATTCTTTACTTACGATATCCTTAGTTGGGTATAACCCTTGGGGTTTCGCTTTCTCTGTGTGTTTGTATGGTTTCGAAACCCTATACTATTTTTGGGTTATATAAATGTATAATAAACTGTTAAATTTGGAAATGTAATGAATGCACAGGTGCGCTTGAATATTGAATGTAAATGTACTTGGGTTTTTGTTGAGAAAAGTTGTGTTGTCTTTACTGGCTTTTCCTTTGTCTGGTTCCTAGTCTGAGATGCCTTCAGTCACGAGATTTTTGTCGATGTCATTCAACCTCTTAATGAATTTTTTCACTTTGCTTTAACACAATGTCTGAAACATTAATGCACAGGAAAAGAAGAAATTGTTTTACTTCCTCAATGACAGGTTCTAGATTCATTTTCTTTCATAGATATTCAAGAAAAATTGTAGTTTCAAATTCTATGTCCTCTCTTCTCTCTGGATGGCAGCCTCCTTCATGAGGCTCTGGTTTTCCTTTTTCAATGCCTTACTAGCAGTTTCTTATAGTTGAGGAAATGTTCCTCATTTACCTTTCAGTTATCTAACAATTTCTTTAAACATACTCTTAAGTAATCCTATTTTACTTGCTTGCTTAATTTTTAAGGACAATGGCTGTGTCAGACTTAATTTAAGTAAAACAAAAATAAAACAAAATTCGAAATGTTTTTCTTTCTTTCCAGCAAAATAAAAAACCATTTCCAGTTGTCGCCTTTTCAGTCGGATTCTCCTGCATCAGTATCCAAGCAGAATTAAAGTAATGCCATCATCATAAATCAACTTGTTTGCAATAATAACTCAACATGTTCATCCATAAAAATACCAAAAATATTCTACAAGTACTTCAAACTATTTTCTCTTCCTGTGTGATGGAGTAGATTATTCCTGTTTCTCTTCCTGGCAAGGATGATACGTGACAGAGTGTGAGGATCCATGTAAAGGATCAGAAAGAGTGACCTAGGATTTATATATTTTATCACTCATTATAGGTTGATGAATAATTGCTTGTTTGGAAGACTAACCAATGGGACTAGCAAGCGTAGTAGGTTGTTTGTAGGCCTAATGAGTGGAATGAGTATGTTGATTGGAAGGTGTGAATGGTTTTGGTGCTACACAGGGAGAGTGGACTATACATGAAGCGACAAACTATAAATGATTAGAAATATTTACCTCTGGAGGAGGAGGTAATGAGATGGTGAGCCAACCTTGAATATAGAGTAGAGGTTGATGGTACCAACCATTTATTGCTAGGAGAAACAAGAGGATAATATATATGTGGTGGGATGGGAATACCAATGCTCAGTGCATGAGGAATAGGGGGTTGTTGTGGTTGAGGTTTAGCTATAGGTTGGTGTTCAAGTTTTCTTTAAATATTTACCACACCAATATGGAGAAACTATCTCAATACTTGTGAATATACATCGAAATGGATTGAGATACTTGGCATCCTATCTCTCCTCACCCCTAAATTATGATCTTTGCTTACTCCCCCTCTACCTCTACCCCTGCCTCTATTCTTGTTGAAGAAGATCCCATTGGAAATAATTATAACAATCAAATTCTCGAGTGATAAAACATTAGGTATTTTACATTATTGAATTGATCAATTGTTTGAGTCAAATAATAGACAAAGGAATGAAGTGAGAAGGGAGGGGAATTATTCCTTGGCAAATCAACATAGTTATCCTGAATATAAAGGTATTCAAACATTATTTTTATACATAAAATATTGATATATGAACCAAATGCATGTATATGTGTGTGTGTGTGTGTATAGTACCAAAATAGAAATTGAATTGACAAGGGAAAAGTTTTATATTCTGCTTGGAATGTAAAGGAGAACACAAAACAAACGTGGGCTTCACCCAATGAACCTCTGACATAACACTATGTTCATGGCATACGAAACAATACACCTAATTTGATTACATAGTTGGAAAATACCTCTAAAAATCATATTATTTAACCCCCTACTAATACGAACCCAACACACACTTCCCAATTTAAAAAATCCCTACTTTCACTAGATATGTAGGTATCCATTTATTCATTAACATTTTTAATACCCATTTATATTTTTTCATTAACTTTGAGTTCCAATTTTTATACGTACCAATATAAAAACCCTTTACTCCATAATATATTCTCAATATATTATGTCATTTTTTCCTCAATATATATCCCCCAATATGAATGCATGTGGTATGGTATTGCTCCCTTAGTGAATCCTCTATGATAGAGTACATGAATAGAAATTGAACTAACAGAGGAAAAAGTTTATATATTGTGCTTGGAATGTAAAGGAGAACATAGAACGAATGGGGGCATAACTAAATGAAACTTTGACATATCACTACGTTCATAGCATACAAAACAATACACCTAATTTGACTACATATTTGGAAAATAGCTCTAAAAATCACATTATTTAACCCCCATACCAATATGAACCCAATACACACTTCCCAATTTAAAAAACCCCTACTTTCAATAGATATTGTAGATGTAACATCCTCCTCACACATCTACCCAAGTAACTAGCCAATTAGGTTAAACAGGTGACGAAAGGCTACTATGATTGGATTTGACCTCCTACGTGACCTTAAGGAAGTGGAATCGATGGAAAACGTCAACCAACCTATCCACGTTAGCAACAGAAAATTCAGGAGACATGTCAGCCACTCATAAATCATGTCCCTGGGTCCCACTAATGTTCTAGACATCTTAAGCCTTATTCGCTCTCGCAGTCTTTCCTGTCAATGTCCAGAGACCCAATTTTCCAGTGTTATGCCAGCAACCCTGGGATTTGAGCCACCTTTTCAAGCCTAAAGCCCAAGTCACTACCCAGAATGGAATGATAACTTAGGACCAGTAAAATAACAGGGAAAAAATTATGCAAAAACAATAAGTTAAACAAGGCCTTAATCAGATCCCTACTAGCCATGGCAAGTATTTCTTTAAACATATAATCAACATGTAACCTATAGGGGTAAACAACATAATTAAGTGTAGGGATCTCATACTTATCTGAGAATCGTATGTACCATTGTTCCCTCATGACATTTGTTGCATTACCATCTATTAGGCCATAGATACATTATCCATTCATTTATAAGAAAAAACACGTTGAAATCCATACATAGTTGTTGTCATAAAACACACATATAACTGACATAATAACAATATAAATACTCATGAAAGTACAACCATATAGACCACATATAATCCATCAAAATTCTCATAGAAATACAAGTACAAATAACATTTCATTCATGATGCGAAAACTGAACCTGGGATGGGACTTCCACGTTCCACCCGACCGTAGAATGACTGAGCCAAATCTCTCCTCAGCCATTCATCCCTGTGCGATATTCCAAGCATGAATGTGGGACTCAAACCAAAAGAACCAACCAGGGCATACCGAGGCTAAACCACCTCACCCTCATCAATAGAAGCCAGGCTTTATCGTAATCTATCATGAATCACTAGGCCAATAGAATGAACACATCATAACAGGCTTTACCATGATCTCCACCCAATCACTAGGCCAAACAAGCATGGACGCCACCAGATTTCTCCACCTACACCGTGAGGATTTGCTTGTCTCCTAGTCTCTCAGGATTTACAACAATCCAAACACGGATCACTAGGCCCTAAATCGAGACCCATTCTCCAGGATTTACCGCATATCCCAAAGGTGGGATTACTAGGCAAAAATGAGAGAAAACCACCTCTTGGCTTTACCGTATATCCTGCCATTCACAGGAAAGGATTCCTAGACCCACTGAGGCAACATAATCCTGCATTTACCGCAACCGATAGCCTAGCTCAGAGGTCACTAGTCCAATGGTTTTACCGTGATCCACAATCTGGTTCAGATACCACTCGGCCATGTGCTCAGATCCACCCCACTCAGCTTCGAATCCATCCAGTAATCTATCTCAACCAAAACATGAGAACCCCATCACACCATGGCTATCCAAAAATGGCAAGGCTAGGCTGAAAACACTATTACCCCTGCCAAAACCCATGCCAAATAAATTAAGAACCACATGCAATACCATGCATGCCAAATATAGCAAAGAAAATGCACATGTAAATAGATACCTGCAAAGAATCCTATTGCATTTTCTTGATCCTCCCTTTCCCTGCTTGATCTTTTCTTCCTCTTGCCTTCTCTTCCTTTCTTTCTCCAATGCCAAAATTCTCCAAGAAAACTCTAAGTATCCAAGAGTGAGAGAGAGAGAAAGAGAGAGAATAATGAGAGAGCTCAAAAATTCAACTAACAAAAGGTTACCAACTGATCCTCAGAAGCCTTTTTATAATTGAGGCCTCTATTTTCTTCATTTTCCATTATTTTCCTTTAATTTCCTCCTTGCATGCAACCTATGACCTTTCACCTCCCTTTTCTCCTAATTTCCATTATTTTCATAAACAAATGTTCCAAAAATGTCGTTCTTCCTTTCCAAAGCCTTTATCATTGCCTTTACCAATTTCCTTAGCCATAAACAATCAAATGAACACCCCCTAGGATGTCTTACCCAACATTCAGCTTGGAATAAGTGTCCCATCAAAAATGGTTATTATTTTTGCCTTTATTAACTTTTATTACATGGAATTTTTACTAGGGCTATTACAGAACCCCCCCCCCCCCCCCTGGGGAACACCATCCTCAGTGTTAAACCACACCAAGACATCAGCAAAACCGCTGAAAAGAAATCATACTGCCCATGTAACTTTATAACATAGCTCAATGCAGTATTTACAATGATCACCCTGCTGAAAAGAAAACCAACATAAAAACATGACACCCATATCGCTTATTGGAGCTTTATAACATATATCATGATGATATTTATGTCCATATACATATTTACATATACAAAACATCATCAAAACATATACTAAAACATATACCAAAGCATATACCAAAACTGCTTTGCCTCAACCGGCAAATAAGGAAGGGTACATAGCCCGCATCTGATCTGTCATCTCCCATGTAGCTTTATTGGTCCCAAATTGCTTCCGCTGCACTTTAACTTACTCAATTGCTTGATTCTGGAGCATGAGCACCTTTTTCTCCAATATACACTGAAGCTCCGACTAGAATTCTCCATCTGGTTCCACTTGTAATACAGACCAATCAATGACATAATCAACATCTTTAACATACTTCTTAAGCAATGATAAATGGAAAACATCATGAGCTTTAACTTCCAGAGGTAGTGCAAGTCGATAGACTACTAGCGCTCCTCTCAATGATACTGAAGGGTCCACAAAACCGCAGTTCCATCTTGGCACATGATTCAATCCGTAAGGAGCTCTTCTTCGGTTTGATGTGAAAGTACACATGTTCCCCAACCTAGAACCCCTTGAAAAACCTGCTACTATATACATAACTCTTCTACCTATCCTATGTTTCCTTTAGGTTCTTCTTAATCACCTACATTTCATGTTCCATGTCTGCTAACATCTCTGGTCCAATCAACACCCTATTAACCAGATCACTCTAGCTAATGGGAGTATTGCAAATCTTCCCATACAATGCCTCAAAAGGATCATCCTTAATGACTCCTGATAACCGTTGTTTTATGTAAACTCTACCAAGGGGAGATACTCTTCCCACTTCCGTTGCTAATGAATCACATGCATCCTCAACATGTCCTCCAATATCCTGTTGACCCTCTCTATCTGTCCATCTATCTACGGATGATAAGTTGTGCTGAAGGCCAAATCTATGCCCAAACATGAAAATAACCCCTTCCAAAACTTTGAAGTGAACTTCGCATCCCTATCTAACACAATCTTCTTTTGAACACCACACAATCTAACCAGATATCTGATGAATATTTGTGCCACATCATTTGTTGAGAATGTAGACTTCACTGGAATGAAGTGTGAAACCTTTGTTAACTTGTCCACAACAACCATGATGGAATCACGTTGTCTCACTATCTTCGGTAACCCTATGATGAATTCATGGAAATGACCTCCTATTTCCGCTCTAGAATCGCGATCGGTTTTAGCAGTCCACCTGGATGTTTACACTCTTCCTTTACTCACTCAAAATCAAAACATTTAGCCACAAAATATGCTACATCCCTATTTAGATTCGACCAATAATAATATATCTTTACTATTATCAGTGCCTTCTAATAACCTGGGTGACCTGAGTACAGTTTCGCATGAAACTCTCTCAATATCACCTTCTTGTGTTGACCATTATCCGACACATAAATCTTGTCTCTGAATCTGATCAATCCAACCATTGTAAGAAAATAACCCATACCCTATGCACCTGCACCTGTACCTGTACCTGTACCTGTGCATGTAACTTTACTGCCACATGTACCTGTACCACTACATGTACATGTACCTGCACATGTACCTATACCTGTAATATCACTTGTACCTATACCAGCACCCTACTGTAACCTATGCACAATCTCTATATATCTGACATCCTACTGAACTGCCCACAAGATCCTATCCTGTAAGTCTATCCCATAAGAGCTCATAGTTTCCAAGTGATTTACATGTACCCACCTACTGAGAGCATCTGCTACCCTATTCTCCTTACCTTTGATGTACTTGATCTCTAAATCAAACTCACTGATCGTGGCCAACTATCTAGCCTACTTGGTGTTCAGATTCAGATGGTCAAAGAAATACCTCAACCCAATATGATCACTCATAAGTATAAACCACCTGCCAAGAAGATAGTGCCTCCACATCTTCAATGCATGTATGGTCGCTACTAACTCAAGATCATGTGTCGGGTAGTTTTGTTGGTGCTTGTTCAATTTCTGGGATTCATAACATACCACTTGTCCGTCCCGCATAGGGACTCCACCAATTCCTCTCTTGCAAGCATTTGGGCATAGTACAAACTTTTTTTTCCGAATATGCAATTTGTAGCACTGGTGCATGTGACAACAACTGCTTAAGATTCTCAAATCTAGCCTCACACTCCTTTATCCATTCAAAATTTCTACCTTTCCTTTGCAATGATGTGATATGATAAGCAATTTGTAAGATGAACCTACGATAATAGCATGTTATACCCATGAAATATCTCACCTCATCCACACTCTTAGGAGCTACCCTCTCTATGATGGCTCCTATCTTCTATGGATCTACTGTAATGCCCTCCTTGGAGACCACATTCCCCAAGCAATGTACCTCACTCTGAAAGAAAATACACTTGTTGAGATTAGCATACAATTGATGCT
>APFE030576424.1:31473-51872 GCA_000404065.3 Pinus taeda | reverse complement strand
CCAAATCATGAATTAAAACTGAAAGTGAAATTTTCAACTGATGTCTAACTAATTACAGAAATAAAACTAAATGAAATAATTAGTTACTCAGCTTCTCAATTTTGGGAGAAAGTCTCCTTGGGATGACATTTGAGGAATTTTGTACTTCATTAATCTAAGAGAAAACAAATACAGAGATGCAGTAATAACTCATTGCATAAATGAAATGTTCAACCACTTAGTTAAGGATGAATTATCAACTTGAAGGGTTTTTCATAAACATTCATTAACACCATGAGTCAGTGAACTAAAAATAAAATGGAAAAGACAGTAAATGGCACTGATTAGTCTAATTGAGAATTTAACTAGAAAAACAGTGAATGAAGTAAACTAGATTAGATTATTGAATTTCATCTTCTAAACTACTGATAAAAACTAAAAAGAGATCAAGCAAATGGAGGATACTCTAAATTATGAACACTATTAATAAGAAAATTATGGAAATTTCATTATAAACATCGTTAGAAGAAAATGATTATAAACATTGTGAAAGAAAATGATGAATTTACAGTTAACAAGAAGAAGAAAAATAAAATGAAATGAAACCTTCTTTAGTGCAGGAGCCCTCTGCAACTGATTAGGCTACGCTTGCTCAATCAACTCCAAGAAAATTCTTTCAGATTTTCATAGAACATGTGTCTTCATATTAAAAACAGGGACACAAAATGCCCAGAAATTACAAAGTCTAGAGCTTCGATTTCACAATAAAACTATCACTATATCACTACTAACTTCTTCGGTCCTTTACACAGGTATTTATAAGAAAAACCATATAAGTGTTTGTGGAGAAAAACATGCTACAGTCAAACACATAGAAGAAAGATATGCATAATTTCTTCCTCGGCTGCTGGAGACATAAATCCAAGACATGGTGATCATTGGATTCGGTTGTACAAGTGGTTGTTGGAGTCCGTAGGTACAGGTAGTTGTTCCAGATAATGCTTCCCATCACTGTGAAATGTGTTAATTAACCACAAAATAGAGTCTTGTTACCTTTGGTCTCTCCGCGTTTGTCTTATCCATTGACCGTATTCTTATGCCATCTTCTTTGTCAACCTAGGCTAAATGAATAGGACAGGGTCCATGTCATGATGATTTCCAAGCTGCCCATGTAGCTAGTTTCTCCTTCTAACACCTGGAACTTTATTAGAGCATGAAGGTAGCTACGGAACAACCGATTAGCTGCAGAATAGGTTGTGTTCCATAGCTAATATATAAAAATTTATTCAAACAACAAAACATAAAAGCATAACATGTAAATCACTAAATTTCCTCCTCAAAATAGTATATACCGTTCATTGGTGATGAGAATGCATATTTCTCATGGAAAAACAAAGAAATTGAATGAGAAGAGTTGCTAGGGAAAGAGTAATTTTGAGGCTCAACAATAATCTACCTTGTTTCTATGAAGATACAACCAATCCATGCCCAACAACATATTGTATGATCCCAAAGGTAATACATTCAAATGTGTTGTTGTAGGAATAACATTCAAATAAAATGCATAAACTCATACCCAATGATGAACTCGCTTTTTTTTACCTGTATCCAACCACACTAACCAAGACTCTGAATGTAATTCTTTACTCAAGCCACACTTATCCACCAAGTCAGGACTAACATAGCTATAATTAGATCCAGGCTCAATCAAAATAGAAATAACTTGATCACAAATCTTACCATCCATATCAATGATAGATGCCTCGTGTTTTGTGTGTCCGTTGTCCACTGCTGCATAGATACGAGGGATGCTCTGCCCTACATCCCCAATAGTCTACACCTCCTCTGCACTATATATCTGTGGCCTACCACCTTGATTCTGTGGACAATCTCCCTTAGGGTGTTCCTTGCCACATGTCCAACACTCCAACCGACTAGTACCAACACCTCTATGATACTGCTGCAACTCATGTCCCTATCTAGCTGCATTAAATCTCTTTTGCGGTGCCACATTATCTTTCTCATCTTCATGTTGAGGCCTTGTTCTCTTGATCTGCAATTTACCTTTGCCTTTGTCTTTCCTTTCCATCCTTGTTGAGATTCATTCTTACGCTTTGATTGTTCATAGAAATGCTCCAGCTTCCCAATAACTTCCTCAAGTGACTGAGGCTCATCATACTCAATCTTATATCGAAATGCTAATGGAAAACCACTGACAAGTCATTGAACTTCATCCTTCTCATCAGTAAGATACGATACATACCTCAATAGATCCAGAAACTTGGTCATCTACTCTTCATCTGTCATTGATCCCATCGTTAGCTCGTAGAATTCCTTGGCCATACTGTCGTAGCACCTCTCTAACAAGTACTTCTTCCTTAAAATCCTCTTGAACTACTGCCAACTCAAATCATTTGTCTTGATGTCTTTTATCTTCTTAACATCTTCCCACCAAATGTATGCTTTACCTTTCAAGCTGAAGATCGCTACTTTAGCCTTCATGTTATCTGTGTACTCATGCAACTCAAAGAATTTGTTCATCCCAAGTATCCAAGCCTCTGCATATTCCAAATTCTTCACACCTCCATCAAAAGTAGGTGGCTTTGCTTTCTTAAAATCATCTAATAAGTATCCCCTATCATTCCTCTTGTAAGGATGATAACGCTGACGACCATGATGCCTATCATAAACAAAACTAGAATAGTACATGTGCTCATCACCCCTTATATTTGGAGTGTCCAACAACCTTCCATCTCTCACCGTATTAGATCTATCCAACCTGTGTCTACCAGGAGACCTACTTCCATATGCCCCATTAGTTCTATCCTCATGTCCATGGTTGATCTGAAGTGGCCCCTTTCACTGCAAGTCTAACAAACTCTGAAGGAGTATAGAATTAACCTTTACTTGCTTCTCTTGGAATTGTATGATCCAGTCATTATCTGCCTTACAAATCCTTCTCTCTTCCTTCAAGATTCTCAGTGTATCTTCCAAATCAAAAGAGTTCCCCACACCATGCTGCTCATCTGATGCATAGGGGGATTCTATGTAGCCTAACACCTTGATAGCCATTTTATCTCTTTCCTTCAATACATCATATGTTAGATAAACCAAATCACAATAAATCAACATACCTTAGTATAATTTGGGGAGGATACCTTTACTGCAATATCAACAATTAGCATGATATGTGTATAACATAAACATAACAACATTAGGCACATAACAAGTAAGTGCATCAACGCATAATCATCATTCTGACTTGGGTCTAGTCATCAATGCAAGGTCATAACAAAAATACATGTTATGACCTCATGCATGACAACAACCATTACTCCATTGAACACATTGCAACATGCAACCATCAACATTCATAAGAAATTCCTAATCAACTACACATATGCATAAACACATGTATTAGAGCATAAGTGATCTATTCTTGTAATCAACCTACAAGACTGATACATGTAATCAAAACATTCAATAATGTACTTGATATACAAGCATGTAGTCAAGAGACATATAATCAACATGTAAGTGGCATATAACCATATGCAACCAGTCATATACTCATGATGATCCATTCCACAACTCAATCATCAAGTTCCTCATGACAACCTTACTACCATCATGATCAACATCAAGAAAATGTAACAAGCACATGGAATGCAAGTGTAAGAGACACACATGCAATTGACATGCATGCATGACCAACACACACCACCCACCCAGCCCGAGGGTTGAACCATGCTCTGATACCACTTTGTAACACCCTCCTCACACATCTACCCAAGTAACTAGCCAAATGGGGTAAACATGTGATGAGAGACTACTATGATTGGATTCAACCTCTTATGTGACCTTAAGGAAGTGGAATCGACGGAACATCATCAACCAACCTATCGACATCAACAACAGAAACCTTAAGAGACATGTTAGCCACTTAGAAATCTTTTCCCTGTGTCCCACTAATGTTCTGAACATCTTAAGCCTCAATCGCTCTCATTTTATAGGCTTGACCAACATCCAAAAACCCAAAGTCTCTTTCACAGGCTTGCCTGCTAGTGTCCAGAGACCCAACTTGCCAATGTTATGCTAGCGACCCCGAGATTTGAGCCACTTTTTAGACCTAGAGGCTAGGTCACTACCCAGACTGGAATGATAAATTAGGAGTAGTAAAAGAATAAGAAAACAATGATGAAAAATCAATAAGTTAAACAAGACCTTAATCAGATCCCTACTATCCATGATAGGCATTTTGTCAAACATATCATCAATATGTAACCTATAGGTGTAAACAACGGAATTAAGTGTATGGATCCCATACTTATCTGAGAATAGTTATAAACCATTTTTCCCTCATTCCATTTGTTGCATTACCATCTATTAGGCTATAGATACATTATCCATTCATTTACAAGAAAAAACATGTTGGAATCCATCCATATCTATTGTCATAAAACACACATATAACCAGCATAATAACAACATAAATACTCATGAATGTACAACTTATAGACTACATATAATCCATCAAAATGCTCATATAAATACAAGGAGAAATAACCTTTCATTAATGATGCAAAAACCAAACCTGGGATGGGACTTCCATGTTCCACCTGACCATAAAATAGTTGATCCAAATATTTCTTCAGCCATTCACCCCCGTGCCATATTCCAAGCATGAAAGTGGGACTCAATCCAAAAGAACCAACCAGGGCATACCGAGGCTAAACTACCTCATGCTCATCAATAGAAACCAGGTTTTATCGTAATCCATCCCGGATCAGTAGGCCAACACAATGAACACATCATAACAGGATTTACCGTGATCTCCACCCAATCACTAGGCCAAACAAACATGGATGCCATCGGATTTCTCCACCTACACTGTGAGGAATTTTCTTGTCTCCTAGTCTCTCAAGCTTTACTGCAATCCAAACCTAGACCACTAGGCCCTAAAATGAGACCCACTCTCCAGGATTTACCACATATCCCAAACTAGCGATTACTAGGCCCAAGAGAGAGAAAACCATATCTTGGCTTTATTGTATATCCTGCCATTCACCGGTAAGGATTCTTAGGCCCACCAAGGCAACACAATCATGGATTTTCCGCAACCCATAGTCTGGCTCAAGGGTCACTAGGCCAGTGGCTTTACCATGATCCATAGTCTGGTTCAGGGACCACTAGGCCATGTGCTTTATCATTCGGAGATCCACCCCACTCAATTTCGAATCCATATGACAATCCAACTCAACCAAAACACGAGAAACCCATCACACAATGGCTATCCAAAAATGGAAAGGCTAGGCTGAAAACATTGTTATGCCTAGAAAAACCCATGCCACAATAGCAAAGAACCACATGTAACACCATGCATTTGAAATCTAGCAAGGAAAATACACATGCAATCAAAACCTGCAAAGAATCCTACGGTAGCTTCTTGATCCTGCCTTTCCCTACTTGATCTTTGCTTCCTCTTGCCTTCTTTGCCTTTCTTGCTCCAATGCCAAAATGCTCCAAGAAAAATATAAGTGTCCAAGAGTGAGAGTGAGAGAGAGAGAATAATGAGAGAGCTCCAAAACTCAACTAACAAAAGGTTACTAATTGATCCTCAAAAGCCTTTTTATGAATGAGGCCTCTATTTTCATCATTTTCCATTATTTTCCTTCAATATCCTCCTCAATGAAACTCGTGACCTTTCACCTCCCTTTTATCCTAATTTCCATGATTTTCATAAATAAATGTGCCAAAAAGTCATTTTTCTTTTTCAAAGCCTTAGCCATTTCCTTTGCTAATTTCCTTAGCCATAAATAATCAAATGAACAACCCCTAAGATGTCTTGCCCAACATTCAACTTGGAATAATTGTCCCATCAACCATGGTTATTATTTTTTTCCTTTATTAACTTTTATTACATGGAATTTTCACCAGGGCTATTATAGTAGGTACCCATTTTTCATTAACATTTTTAGTAGCCGTTTATATTTTTTCATTAACTTTAAGCTCCATTTTGTATACCTACCAATATAAAAACCCTTTACTCCCCAATACATGCTCAATATGTTATGTCACTTTTTCCTCAATATATATCCCTCAATATGAATGCATGTGGTATGGTATTTCTCCCCTAGTGAAGCCTCTGTGACAGAACAAAGAAATAGGTATGGAGACAATGATATAGGAAAATTATTATATGTGTTGAACAAAGAATGAAAGTTGATGTATTTAATCTTTTAATGAAAAGATATATTATATATATATATAATATATATATATATATAATATATATTATATATAATAATATAATATAATATAATGTATATATATAACATTTATGTTATATATATATTTATACATATATGTATATTATATATATATCCATATTGTATATATAATAACATATATGTATATATATATACATATATGTATATTATATATATATTATATATTCCAAGATTAGTACTTGCATTAATGAATTGATCAATTGTTTGAGTCAAATAACAGACAAATTGAAAGAAGTGAAAGCGAGGGGAATTTATTTTCTTTGGAAGATCAACATAGTTATTCGAATATAAAGGTATCAGGATTCTTTTTACATCTAAAATTTGATATATGAACTCAATGCATATATATATATAAATATATATATTATATTATATATAATATATATATATATATATATATATTTGACAGATAGACAGATAGATAGAAATCGAACTGACAAGGGAAAAAGTTTATATTGTTCTTGGAATGGAAAGGAGAACATAGAATGAATGGGGGCTTCACTCAATGAACCTCTGACATATCACTGCATTAATAGCATACTAAACAATACACCTAATTTGACTACATATTTGGAAAATACCTCTTAAAATCACATTATATAATCCCCTACCAATATGAGCCCAATACACACTTCCCAATTTAAAAAACCCCTACTTTCACTAGATATTGTAGGTATCCATTTTTTCATTAACATTTTTAGTACCCCTTTATATTTTTTCATTAAATTTGAGCTCCATTTTTTATACCTACCAATATTAAAACTCTTTACTCCCTAATATATGCTCAATATGTTATGTCACTTTTTGCTCAATATATATCCCTCAATATGAATATTGATATATGAACTGAATATATATATGTGTGTGTGTGTGTGTGTGTGTGTGTACGTGAATAGAAATCAAACTGACAAGGGAAAAAGTTTATATTATGCTTGGAATGTAAAGGAGAAAACAAAATGAATGGGAGCTTCACTCAATGAACATTTGACATATCACTACGTTCATAGCATACTAAACAATACACCTAATTTAACTACATATTTGGAAATCACCTCTTAAAATCACATTATTTAACCCCCTACCAATATGAACCTAATACACACTTCCCAATTTTAAAAACCCTTACTTTCACTAGATATTGTAGGTATCCATTTTTTCATTAATATTTTTAGTACCCCTTTATATTTTTTCATTAACTTTGAGCTCCATTTTTTATACCTACCAATATTAAAACTCTTTACTCCCTAATATATTCTCAATACGTTATGTCACTTTTTCCTCAATATATATCCCTCAATATGAATGCACAAGGTATTGTATTGCTCCCCTAGTGAAGCCTTTGTGACATAATGAAGAAATAGGTATGGAGACCATGATACAATTTTTTTTTTTATATGTATCAAACAAAGAACGAAAGTTGAGGTATGAGTCTCTTAATGCAAAAGATATATATATTTCAATCACTTTTGACACAATGTTGTTTCACATCAAGAGGGTGGATTTCAAAAGGAATCAACCAAATTTTACTTTTGACAGAACATAAAAGAAGCATAATGGCGGTCAATGTTACCAAGAGAAAAGGGTTTTCCAAGGCCTTTTAATTCAATTTTAATTAATAGAAAATAGAATACAGGTGACCAACAAGAATGAAGCACACAACAACGATGTAAGTGACACCATTAAGGTTTTAAAGTGGTACTGTTAATTTGCACACCGATAATAATATCATGTTTTTTTCCTGAGATTAACTATCTCTAAGGATCTCGTGGAATGGTTAAGGTTTTATGGTTTTATGGTTTTGTCGACTGGGTTAACCACATTAAGAATTTATTTGAAATACGAGTAATTAAACTCCTATAAACAATCCAAAAACTAACCATGTGATTAAGTAGTTAGGGTGAGATAAATTGGATACCAATAACAATAACATTAACTTGATGCATGACCTTAAATTTCATAATATAGTTCAAACATGACAAGATTTTTCACATGCAAGAGTATAGAGACCTATCTTTGCAAATTTATTATAATTTGGCAAAATGTCAGGTCTATGTGCTCAAATAAACCCTTAATGTCTTTGACCTCTAGTGCGTAAATGACTGGTGTGAAGAAAATATTTAGAAGAACACAAATATTGGAGAAGACTCAATATTTTGATTTCCCTTCAAGTTACCAAAAAACAAGGAATTCACCATAGTAAGAAACCATTTGTGAAAAATAGCTTGAAAGTAATACTATGAGCTAACCAGCGAATACTATGCCAAGAAATAGAAACACAAAGGGAAAAGGAGGATGATGTGGGGCTCAACACAAAGCAATTTATGGATTCATCAACTACATATGCCATGTTAAAGCATACCTACTAAATTACTAAGTTGAGGGCCAAAAATATCATCTGCAACAAACAAAGCCTACGTTGGTTCTTCTCTATTGAAACCCAATAACCCTTACATTTTCTCTAGAGAATGTGACCATACAAAATGATAGAGTTTACCCTCAATAATTCATGGAGGAGAATGAGAACGAAGGCATAAATTTTAGGCCCAATGCATAGTGGAGTAGTATATGTAGGCGAGTGAATCGGTGGAGGTGAATTAATGCCATGGAAAAATGGGACATAGGGTGGTATGTTGAGTAGTGAAGACATTCAACCATCATGCAAAGTTGTATGGCATGATCCAATAGGAATCAACTAATATGGTAGGATTTTCAATGAAAGTTATATGAATAAGCAGAATGGAGGGTATAAAGCATGAATTAAAACGATTGAAGGCATATCGATGCAGAGAATGAGTCATTGGAATACAATGTCGAAACCAATAGGATTTTTTTGACAAGGCTCCAAGTAAAATTTATCTCATCATTCATAGTTGTAATTAAAAACCAATTGTTTATGTATTAGGATTAGTTATAAATATTACACCTCAAATGTTGTACAAATCATATGAATTATCTCCAACATTAATACCAAATCCTTGGAAATGTTGCGTATAAACCAAAATCAAACATTAAAAATCTCTTTCGAAGACCGTTAGTAGTTTCCAATGTAATTGCAAGATAGATCAAAGGTCATGATTGTAATGTATTGAACCCCAACGATATATCATATGATTCCACATCAAACAACATGTGTGTGTGTGTGTGTTCATATCACACTTTACATTCTTAACATATATCACAGGTCAATACAATATTAAATCATCACTTAATTTCCTACATCCTCAAACTGTGCATGCATAAACCCATAATGTTACATGTTCAAGATATGTCCTATGTTCAAGTTTTGAATCAAACAATGCCCCTCCACAAACTTCAATGTTAGGTTTATAACATATGCCCTCATTATTTCCTAATGGAGTTTATGTAGGTTTATTCAATATATATCCATATCCACACTATATATATTATATATTCAATATTTGTTATTTGCCCCAATCGTCTTATTGGATCATTAAAATGCATATGATATTTGTCCACAAAAATGTCTTCCCATGTATACAAGGATTAATTTCATTACACAATCAAAAGCCCCTTTCAACCTTTAGATGTCATGTATATTCGTTCATGTAACACGTGCAATGAAAACCCATTATAACTTTCTAATTGTCAACCTCAAGATGGACATTGACCTTATAACCCAAGGATTTTCCTTGATGATGGGTTCCACCTACTAGGTCAGTTTCATTAAAATTTTGATTTCACTAATGGAGTATTAGTTAAGAATAACTACATTGGTTATGAAAGTTAATTAACATTGATAGGTGTCAACAAGATCCATTATGATTTCATAGATGAGCAGAAAACAAGACTCAGTTGCATTAAGTATTGTTGAAGTTGAATATATAACATCCAGTGAGGTGTTGAGAAACGTAACTAGTTTCAATCTTTGTAATTGTTGTACTCATTTCAATATGTATCCTATGTAACAAACAAGAAAAATAAAAAGAAAATTATTGTCATTAAATCATGGGTTTCATGCTCATTATTGATGGTCTTATAAGTAAAAGCATGTCTTTGTGCCTAGGGTTTGTTAGGTCTTAGGATTTATTGTCATGAGTCAAAGGAGTTAACATCATGTTTATAAGACCCTTCCGAGAAATTTTTAATTGTAAAAAGAATTATTTTTAAGTCTACAAAGTCTTGGAATCTCCAAGAGTACAAATCGATCATAGGAACATCATGTCTATCTAAATGAGGGAATTTGACCCCTTGAGAAGGTTATATAAAGGAGCAATTCGAACTCACAAGTTCAATATCTCAAGAAAGAGTTTGATCTATAGTTCGGAAGCTGGAAAAAGAGAGTGAAGGGAAAGGAGAAAGAAGGGGGACAATTTCTTGATTTTGGGGCTTTATCTTTCTCACATGTGCGAAATTATAGGGTTTATGGGTTGTAGTAAGAGGCAGAAGTTGTAGGATCGAGTTGCAATAGGATGAGGTGCAACATCTTGCAGTTGGAAGGAAGTAAACTCTATCTAGACCTCGTTGACTGTAGGAATAGTTTTCTTCCTCATGGAAGGTCTTAGGAGTAGGTTGTATTAGGGTTTCCTTAGAAATTGCAAAGCCAAAATTGTAGGGTCAAAATTGCAAATCGAGTAGCAATATTGTAACTAGCATGCCAAAGTTGTAGAGTGTAGTAGTTTTGTGAAAAATCAAGGAAGGAATCAAGGAAGAGTTGACTTGGTACTAGGAGAAGGTATTGGTCTATGGATTGGGTATTTTTATCTCTTTTGAAGAAGATTCTAAGCAGAGAAGAGTTTTCGGGTTTTCCCCTTGGAAGGGTTTTTCCCTGGCTAAGAGCCTATATATGTGTCCTCTAATGTTCTTGATATTGTTTGATGAAATTATCTAACTAAAGAAAAAAATAACATAATTAAGATTCACAAGCAAATATCAAGGTTAAATAAAATAAGATTAATAAGCTTCCACTTTACAATTTCCTAACATGAAGTTGGTTGAGAAGTAGTTTGGCTCTTAAAGTTTCTTGTAGATCTATTTAAAGGACCTTTAGACTCTAACTTCATTTTTTGCGCCAACCAGAGCTACATAAGTTTGATAGGGGACCTATTTTTCCATGCAATATGAAGCACATTAATATCATATATCACTACATTCAAAGCTTAGTGGAGGATGGAGTCGTGAAGCTACAATACATCTCCATTGACATACATGTAGTAGACATGTTGACAAAGTCTCTTCTTAACAAGAAGCTTGATTATCTGTGAGACAATATTGGGCTTGTGGATATCTCCTCCATAATTGGAAGTGAGCGTGGACACCATATTCTCCATGTGTCATGTGCTAGGTGTTGGGTGATTTAATTGCAAGTTAAATCCCTGTCATTAATTGTCAACCCAGGGTTCCTAGAACTGACGAGGTATGCTTGTACTATATGTAATAGGTAGTTATTTATCAGAATAAAATAATCTAATGCAATTAAAGATAACTACATATTTAATTAAATCAATCCAATACAAACCAAACCAAACATAAAGAAATTGAAATCACACTTTCATAAAGGAAATCACACTTGCTTGAAAATGAAAATCACACCACACTTGCATAATTGAAATCACACTTGCTGGAAAGTAAATCACATATGTTGAAATGAAGTCACACTTGTTAAAAGTAAAAGCACACTTGCATGAAAAGAAATGAAATAACAAAACTATATTATGTTACCAATATGTAGAAAGGTGTGCAAACTGTAGTTTATAGGGGGCCTCCTTTCCTTAGCGAGGACATTGAACAACTATCACATCTTTGGGATAAAAGTGAGTATGTATTTCATAAAATTAAGTTACAAGATATTACAAGAATTCTCTCTCCTCACTTTACAAATCACATCTTTGATGGAACTTGGAACCTCCAACTAGAAACTAACACTAACACTGACACTTAACCACTAGCTACTTAAAACCCTTTGTATGAAGTATGCACTCCTATTTAAACAAAAATTAAGAATAACTATTCAATAAATATAGATCCTTAAATCTCTACTAAATCCACATTTATCTCTTGTGGTTACAACCAATCTCCTAAAAATTTAAGATACAAATCCTCTCAAAATTCTCATCCATGATTCTTCTCCTTTGAATGTGCATAGTTAATGTTCCACATCTTCTACAATTATTCCACAAATCCTCATAAGTTGGAATTTGAAATTCGAATTTGTGGTTGGGTGGCCAAGTAGGACCCTTATAGAATCTCCAAGTAGTCCTACAATAACACAAAACTCATGACACTTTTAGATATATATGAAAATATGTTAATTTCCTAATATTTAATCACAAATTCACTTAAAATACTTAAAATCAATGACTTGGAAAATAATAATAAACCCATGTGATTATGAAAATGGTTACTTAATGTAAGTTATGGGGTTATAGAGTTATAGAATGAGGGTGAAATGATGGAAATGTGGCTAAAAGTGGATGACATTTTGGAGGCCCAACATACCCCGCAAATGAAGTTGTTACGTGTCCTCATGCAACTATTGCATTGATTCACTTAACCATAAGTTCATCTTCTTGAAATGTTTTGCTTCTGTATGAGGTTTGGATTTGTATTGATTATCTTTTAAATTTGCATATCATATCATTTGATAACTTTATTCTTTTTGCAAAGTGTACTTTGAAATAAACTTGATTGCAACATATATTTGTGTGACAACCAAAATTTTATGAGTATTGGTTCTTGGGTAACAATACTTTTATTATTTTTGTTGCATCAAAATACTTGAAAACATTGAGAATTCCCATAGTAATGTGTTCATCAATTGATCATAGCAAAACATATAATTTTTTTGAATCAAAATGCAATAATAATTGATTTGGGAAAAATATATTGGTTAGGATGAAATTAAATGTGACATGTAGCATGAAATATGAATATACCTCACCCCCAACTTAGGGTGTTTTCAGTTTTTGGAAAATGAGAAAGGGAATATGAATGTGGTGAGGGATTTTCCAAAATCACAATTTTATCATTTAAGGAATACATGATTAAAAATTAGAAAATTACATACCTTCACCTACCTGAAAAGTGGACAAGCTATGTATATCGAAGAGTGTGGTTGTTGCTGCTAGATCATGGAATATGAAGTAAAAGAATATGATCTGCTTTTTCTTTCTCTTGGTTGTTTGAATTGAGGATGAGATTGGAATCTTTATTGCTACAACTACTGAATTGAGTCCTGCTGCAAACTACTAAAGTCATGTAGTCTTCATTCGTTCCCACTCTATGGCATAATTCTTATCTATGTGAATAGATGTGTCGATGTCGAACATAGAAAAGAAATTGTTGGATTATTGGCCATTAATGAATTCCATTAACCAACACAAGACTATTCACCATTGATGTCGATGAGAGTCAAGATGCCTAAGTACATATTACTAGGTACGAATAGATGTGTCATAGTCGAGTCACCTAGAAGATCCAACAAATATGGGACATTGATGTATTCCAAATATTTATTGGTGAGAGAGCTTCCCTTTAAGGCATGCAAGCCTCAAGGTACTTGAAAGATCTCTAGTTTTGATCCCAGATGATGTGTCGGTGTCGATGCGCCAAAACTTGTTAGAAGGGAGGCCTTAATGAATCCTCCATCATCTAACATGAGTATGAAATAATATTTTGAAGGATTATATATGGAAAATTTTCATTGAAGCAAGGTTTATTTGAAAGAAAGGAAAAATAAAATGGGGTGACTCAGCTTTGTAAGGGACCTAAAGGACTTTATTTCTGTGTTAAGGGTGAGTGAAAATGAGGCAAGAAAGTATGAAGATTGCAAAGGGAAATGAGCTTTTGGTAGCAAGGAGATGGATAGTTATGGATCGACTGCAAGCTTAAAATATGTAGCAATGGTAAAATTGTTATGTGTTTAGTAGCAATGGTGTAGTGGATCTGATTTTACAGTGAATGATCATGCTCTTCTAAAAAAACCTTGGTCTTTAAAAAGGTACTTGTGCATATAGTGATCTTCTTTCATCGTCCTAGAACCTGCAAAAATTTAGCAATTTCTGCAATAAAATGTAAGAATATCAAAAGAGAGATGTGATTATTCCCTCTTCATTTGATATATACACAAAGAACTCATAAAGAATACTAATAAAACAAATTTAAGAATGAAATACTAAATGCACTTTTACGTGGTCTGTACCATGGATCACCTATTATTGTTTTGTTGGTGACTTCTTCATTATGCTTCTAACCAATTTTGAGCTTAAGACCTCTTCTCCACACACTTAATGCTTCATCAATAGACTATAAACCAAATTTGCATAAGCTACTGAATTTTGTTGATTTTGCGGCTACCAAAAACACGGATCGTTGCTTTGTCTTCACACTTTACAACTTGCAATTAGACTTGTATGGTGGTTTATCAATTATCGCAGTTGGGTTTTTAATACTTCCAATTTTTTATGAAAGTCTAAGTCCATAATTGTGTTTGTCCTTATTCTCTAGCACTCCACCCTTATCCATGATGTCATGGCTCAAGAAAATGCTCAAAATTCAAAATTCTTGGATCAACTTGAAACCAATGCCACATCGTACATCTCGTTGCTTTGAATCCAACGCAACTCATCTCACCGAAATCCGACTTCAGATGCTCCCAGAATCACATTTTGTTCGTTTTAGGAAACAACTAAAAAAATTGAATTTTGAGTTGCAGGGATGCCCAGTCAGCATTCCGTATGCTGACTGTGTCATGACATGGCATGTTTGATTGTGTCTCATTGGTCAATGTGTGTTTGACACTTGTCACTTTTGTATTGGTTTACACATGTTTGTTTTTTTATTGGTTATGGTTTTATTATGGTGGGCCAATGAGGAAGTGCCATGTGGACCAACCATTGGTTGCCACGTGGCCTCCTCGTAATTAACAAAATTTTGTTTAGGGTTGAACGACCCTCCATGGGAATCGAAACCACAACCTCACTTAAACCTATAAAGTTCTCTACTAATCCACCTACCACATGTTTCTTGTTAACCAAAGTTTCAAAATTATATTTATCATGTGATAGGCTCACATTTGTGGAAAGGAGTCGGGGCTAAGCCCTAGCCCCTGGCCCTCAAGTGCCATCAAACCATGGGAGGGGGCTAAGGGCTAGGCCTTAGCCTGGCCCACGACCCCATGCATCTGCCATATAACCAGTGCTAAGGACTAAAAGGGGATAGCCCCAAGGCACATGGTGCCATATGACCATGGGCGTGGCGAAGGAAGAGGGCAAGAAATCTATTGGCCTTTGACCCAGAATCTTAGGTACCCAATGTGGTCACATGGTGCCACGTGACCATAATATTTAGAACTTGGGCTTGATGGCAATTTTATCCATCCTACAAATTTGACCAATGATCATGAATATAAGCCATGTTTGCATGCAGTTTCCATGTTCGGGGTGCATAGGTCGGGTTTGGGTCGAATTGTAGGATTATTAACAACAAAATTGGGCAAAACTTGAAATAGTGATATTGTACTCAATTTTTGGCCAAATGAGGTGCAAAAAGAGTCAAAACAGGGGTTTTCGACAGCGTTGGACACATTGGAGACATTAGTTTTGTTGTTTGAGCTTTATAAGAGCCTATAATTATAATTTTGATTATGAATTTAGATCTCTTATCCAATTTTTATTGGAAAATTTTAAAACTATCTTTGTTCAAATTTGTTTTATGATCTTCCAGGTCGCAGAGAGCGTAAGAAGAGAGCATACTTAGCAATATTGAAACTCTTTATTAAAAAAAAAAAAGCAAAAGGATTCAATTTCTAACTTCAAATTGTGGCTCTCAAAACTCTATTTGTCTCCTTCTTCTCAAATATTCCTTCTCTTTCTTCATCTTCCTACAATTGATTAGTGAGTTTGTGGCTCTTACTACACCACCAATAAATAAAATTGAAAATGAAATGAAATCTAACTTAATTTTTTTTTTAGAACACATCACCAAACTTTGTTTTATTCATTGATTCTATCCTACTCTACTCTACTGGAAATAGAAAATTTGTTTCAAGTTTATGCATATTTCCAATGTAACCATGTGTGTAACAGGAGTAAAAATATATTCATGCTTAGTTTTGAAAAATATGCACTAAAACACATCAAAGCATGAAAAACTAGTTGTTTTGATAATACAATCAAGAAGTAAGGAAGAATGAAAGAGTGGTGTGACTTGATCCTTGATTGGAACCATCTTTCAATACAGTCATGACATTCTTGATTCCTTACTTGGTTTAGATCACATTGAATATCCCCCTTTGTTATGCATTCATCAAACTTATATTCTAGTGGTTTCTCCCCATCAAAAATATTGCATGATTGTTTAATCTCTTCAACAGATTGACAAGAGGAATCAAAATATACTTGAAGATCCTCTTGTGGAGGTGGAGAGATAGATAAGTTTTTGTATGCAGTTAAAATAAACTCTTCCTGAGATGCAGATATACCAGCTATTGCTAAGATTTGAGAAATTTCTTGGAAGGACATCCTTCAAACTCTTGATTGTTTGTGAATTACTCCAACTGGTTGATACTTCCTGTCATTCACACAGAATAGTACAAAGTATTTAAAAATTATTAATATCTAATATGCATTCTAAATTATTTTAATATGATTTTAACCATGAATCTAAGAATGAATGCAACTATAATGAGTTGTCTAAACTTTCAAAATAAGCACCTATGTATACCTACCTGACAACGACGCCAAAATGTTGGGTGATTTAATTGCAAGTTAAATCCATGTCATTAATTGTCAACCTCGAGTTTGCAGATCTGACAAGGTATACCTATACTATATGTACTAGGTAGTTATTTATCAGAATAGATTGCTAATGCAATTAAAGATAACTACAAATTTAATTAAATCAATCCAATCCAATCCAAACCAAACATAAAGAAATTGAAATCACACTTGCATAAAGGAAATCACACTTGCTTGAAAATGAAATCAAACCACACTTGCATAAATGAAATCACACTTGCAGAATTGAAATCACACCACACTTGCATAAATTAAATCATACTTGTAGAATTGAAATCACATCACATTTGCATAAATGAAATCACACTTGCAAAATTGAAATCACACCACACTTGCATAAATGAAAATCACACCACACTTGCATAATTGAAATCACACTTGCTAGAAAGTAAATCACATTTGCTGAAATGAAATCACGCTTTTTGAAAGTAAAAGAACACTTGCATGAAAATAAATGAAATAAAAAAACTATACTATGTTACCAATATGTACAAAGGTGTACAAACTGTGTTTGATGGGAGCCCTCCATTCCTCAACAAGCAGACTGAACAACTATCACATCTTGGAGATCAAAGTGGCAGTATGTATTTCATAAAATGAAGTTACAAGACATTACAAGAATTCTCTCTCCTCACTTTACAAATTACATCTTTGGTGGAACTTAGAACCTCCAACTAGCAACTAACACTAACACTAACACTAACACTTAACCACTAGCTACTTAACAACCCTTTGTATGAAGGGTGCACTCCTATTTATACAAAAAATAAGGATAGTTGTTCAATAAATATAGATCCTTAGATCTCTCTAAATCCACATTTATCTCTTGTCGTTACAACCAATCTCCTAAAAATGTAAGATACAAATCCTCTCAAAATTCTCATCCATGATTCTTCTCCTTTGAATGTGCATAGTTAATGATCCACATCCTCTACAATTATTCAATAAATCCTCATAAGTTGGAATTTTAAATTCGAATTTATGGTTGGGTGGCCAAGTAGGACCCTTCTAGAATCTCCATGTAGGCTTACAATATCACAAAACTCATAACACTTTTAGATATATATGAAAATGTGTTAATTTCCTAATATTTAATCATAAATTCACTTAAAATACTTAAACTCAATGACTTGGAAAATAATAATAATAAACCCATGTGATTATGAAAATGGTTACTTAACATAAGGTTATGGGGTTATAGAGTTACAGAATGAGGGTGAAATGATGGAAATGTGGGTAAAAGTGGATGACATTTAGGAGGCCCAACACTAGGCCAAGACTAAGAGTCGTAATCCTTAGTAAAGGTGTTGGTAAGGAGAATGGTGGATTGGATAAGCATTTGGGACCAATATTGTTTAAGGATTTAAATCCAAGATAAGACTAATCCTAAGGACCGATATTTGTTTTACATATATAGCAAATGGACTAGGTCATATGGTAATCCTACATTGACATAAACAATCGATGCAATAACTGCCATGAAATTTTTGTAATGACAAGTGGTATAGAAACAATTGATAACTGATGAGCACCAATATTTTAGCAAGAATGTTGCAACTCCTGGGGCTACCAACTTTACTTTATCAAACCGGGGTTCGTACAAACTTGGAGGTGACAGTGTTGTATACAGAAGTAAATGTGATGGGTCCGCTCTTTGTCACTACTACGCTGGTGATAGACCACTAAGGTCTTTCAAACCAGACTTCTATTGATTCAAGAATCTTAATTACCAATGAGGAAAAAGGGAAATATTCACTAAAAGAAATCTTGTCTACTGCAGTAAGGAAAAAGACTAAAATCGAATGCTTAAACACACAATTCATCTAATCTAACTGCTAAGAGGTTTTTCTTCAAGAGAATGCTAAACTATCATATGTGCAATCCTACTATCCTAGGCATGCAATTTGAAACATCAAACATTCTACTGTTGTGCATGTAAATGAACAAAATAACTCTTTTTTTCTTTTTGTCCTTTTTGTGATAAAGTGTGAAAGCTAACTTCTTTTGGTGATGTGGTAGGTGGATTAGGGATGATGGTGGATGGTCAGATGGCTTGGGAGGCAAGTAGGGGTCCCTTTCTAGCTTCCTAGGGGCTTTTTCCACAATTCGGCTTCAAAACAAGCCACTATAGATCAACCTACAATATGTCCTAATTTGTCCTACAAGATGTCCTAATGCTCCTACAAGATCCCTTGTATTCCTACAGGATACAGTCAAGAGCAAGAGGAGGGATTTGGAAGGTGATGTAAGGCTTAAGGAAATGAAGCAAGGAGTGCCTAGGACTCCTTCAAAACTCAGAAATAGAGTTGTGAGATGGTTGGATTTTCTCAACAAGCTTGGAGAAGTATTTGTAGGTTTTAACCCCATACAGAAATTACCTACATATGAATTCTAAAACACAGAAAATAAACAATGCGAGAGCATAACACATAAAACACATATACACATAGATTTTCTCCTAGATCCCAAAACTGGGACTACCAGCTTGATTTTTTATTATGTTCCTTTCAATGTTACAATACATATTTATACATATTGAAGCATCCAATACCACAAACCGAAAACCATCATCTCCAAAACCATGTGCGAAAAACATGCACAAAACCATAGGTAGGTTTGCCCAAACTAATATAGGGTCTAAAACCAAAATTTTCCGGGGCGTCGCCCCGGACCCCATAGAATGGGGCTACTTGCACCCCTCAAACCAACTGTGACTCCCACCACTATGCAATCGGTGCAATGAAGGGGGGGCTCCGCCCCCCTTCTAACCCCCCAATTAACTATGTGGGCTAGTCGTGGAAAGAATATAACACAACCCAACATTATCCCACTTGTTGTTTTCTTTCCACAAGGGGCCAAAAGAGAGCTTAGTCATTTATCCAACCCTGCAATGCCCATTGTTTCTGTACACTAAGAGAACTTCTCAGAGCTCACAGATTTTGTCAATGCATTTGTAGTATTCTTCAAAGTGTCCACCTTTACCAGCAACATCTTTTTGTCTTCTATCATATCCCTCACAAAGTGATACTAAACATCAATGTGCTTTGTCTTTGAATGATATGCAAGGTTCTTTTCCAAGAAAATTACACTTTGGTTGTCACAGTCTATCCTTATAGCTCCTTGTACTAACCCCATACTTGAAAACAATCTCTACAACCAAACTACTTCCTTGCTTACATGAGTGGCTGTCATGTATTCTGCCTCTGTATTTAATAGTGCCACTACAGATTTTTTCTTATTCATCCACCTGACTACACCTCCAAATATGTTAAACACATACCCACTTGTAGATCTTCTCTGATCCAGATCTCCAGCCCAGTGTGCATCAACAAAGCCACGAATATCCAACACTCTGTCCAATCCTGGTCTTCCTTGG
>APFE030576424.1:0-26874 GCA_000404065.3 Pinus taeda | reverse complement strand
CCTCTGCAGAAGGAGCATCATCAGATCCCTTTCCTTTATCAGGAGCTTTAGATTTACAATCTCTTTTGTAGTGCCCTTCCTTTCCACATTTCTAGCACACCACCTTTAGAGGTTTTCCTCGAGATTTAGATCTCCCACTCGATGACTTATTTTGGTTTCTGTTCTGGGATCTTCCTCGTACAGACAAGGCATCACCATTCTGCTCTCCATATTTTTCATCTCATCTCCTCTATCAGCAAGGATGAGACTGTTTCATCAAACTACAAGGAAATTGTATTGCTACCTATTGCAATAACCAGACTATACCACGAATCTGGTAGAGAACACAACAAACTGATGCACTTATCTTCATCTGAAATTTTAATATCAATAGATGATGACTGACTTACCATAGTATTAAATGCATTCAGATGCTCTGTCACTGAGTCTCTGTCTTTCATCCTCAGGTTATACAACTTTTTCCGTAGGAATAGTTTATTCACCAGAGACTTAGATTGGTACAAAGTCCCTAACTTGTTCTACAAAGCCTTCATCGTAGCTTCCCTTGATACATTCAGCAATACTGAATTTGAGACACATAATCGTATTGTGCTCTTTGCGTTCCAATCCAACTTATTCAATTCTTCATCGGACACTCCTGTTGGTTTAGTACCTGGATCTATCGCGATCCACTGATCTTTATCCACCAACAGATCCTCCATCTTGAGTGTCCATAACTCAAAAATCTGACCATTAAATTTCTCGATCTCTATCTTTCCACTGCTCGCATCTTCTTTCACCACCAAAATTGATCCAGGAGATCTCTCACTGAACAGGGTCTACCACAGGCCCGAACGAAACCCCTCAGCAACAAAAGAAACCCCCCTTGAAGCCAATACAACTCTGATACCATATGTAGGTTTTAACCTCGTACAAAAATTACCTGCATACGAATTCTAAAACACAGAAAATAAACAATGCGAGAGCATAATGCATAAAACACATATACATAGAGATTTTCCCCTGGATCCTAAAACCAAGACTACCAGCTTGATTTTTCATTATGTTCCTTTCACTGTTACAATACATATTTATACATGCTGAAGCATCCAATACCATGGACTGAAAACCATCGCATCCAAAACCATGGGAAAAAAACATGTACAAAACCATAGGTAGGTCTGCCCAACCTAATATAGCGTCCAAAACCAAAATTTTCTGGGGTGCTACCTCGGACCCCATAGAGTGGGGTTACTTGCACCCCTCAAACCCCTTGTGACTCCCCCGGCTAAGCAATCAGCGCAATGAAAGGGGGGCTCCGCCCCCTTCTAACCCCCCAGTTAACTACATGGGCTAGTCGTGGAAAGAATATAACACAACCCAACAATATTCTTGTGGAATGATGAATTTAGTGAGGGATTTAGTGAAGTGATAACCATGGATGGGTGAGGTTAGGATGGGGTTGATGATCATGAAATTTCTCTATACTGTTGAAACTCCTGCACTGCATCAATCATTGACATTTATCCATAAATCACATAAACAAGAAGGATTTCAATCAACTAAGGAAAACATAATTTCATGAGCTATGTAGAGTCTAAAGATTGTCTTACCATGACATCCCTTTTTGCCTAATATTCCTCTCTTTTCCTATATATTTACCACCTAAATAAAGCCATATCCACTAGGTTTTGATGAAGGTATGCAATAATATGTCTTCTTATTCATGTTTTACTTTATACCCTATTGTTTTGTTATAGAATGCAATTGGCTACCGAATTGGTCTGTTTCCACAGCTAATCCAGATTTTTGTCGCTGTCTCCATTGTTTGTAAGGTTCATAAGCTCCAAGTTAGCAACGAAGGATGTGGATGGATAGAGAATGGTTTCCTCATGGATCCCTTCCTATCCCCTTGAAACTATTCATTAAGATAAGCGCAGTATATCACGGTCAAACCCCATGTCAATTGTAGGATATTCGCTAAAACATAATCCAACTTCAATCGAAATCTTATCGATTTGGTTTCGGAATAGAAAATCGAAGGTTTAGCGATATATTTTAGCTAAAATAAAGATATTAGGCTTAAATTACTCATGTTGTTATGCTAGAGACCTATTATAAAACTTATGGCCACACTGTGATGTCGGATGATGTAATTTTGAAATAGTTTGTATTCGTTTGCCAGCAATAGAATTGATTTTGTGTGTATGCATTGCGTTGATTGGAGATTATGAACTAATATGTGGAGGGCCCCTACGAACAGTGATAGGTCTTATCCAATTGCAATTCAATTTATTTCCATTCCTTGAATACTCTATTTTGTGTGGAAATGCAGCATAATGAATTTGCCAATGAACCGTTATTTGCATAAGTACTTTCATCTGCTTCATACCTATTTTAGTTTATTATTTGAATTGCTTTATACCTGGTACAACATGGTTGCTTCATTTTCTTATTATCTAGCATAGTTCAAGTGTGTTTACTTCATAGTATAGATGTTGTTTGAAATATCTTGTCTGAATGAAAATTGAGTAAGTAAAGGTGTGAGAACCTTCTTCTTAACAATTGAATTAAGACAATACTTCTTTTCAACCTAATAGAATAGATTTCTCTTAGGGAATTAGAGTTGCATCCTAAAAACTCAATACAAAAGCCCCAAAACAATCCAACACAAGTAGAAGTTAGAAGCACTCTCATATCATCCATAAACTAATAGAAACTAACTCTTAAGAAATTAGTCGATAACTTTAGAGATTGAGACATTAATATAATCAACGACACCACCTCCATATTAATCTTAATTTTAGGCCCTAACAAGAACATAACGACATAAGGAATAACTTCTAGCACACATAGTGCATATGTACTTCATCAGTCTACAGACCTTGGTTGACAATTTATGATTGACAATTTAAAGACATTAAATTGGCCAAACATTTTGGCACTGTTGCCGAGGAAGTACAAATAGAAGTTAAAAAAATCAAAACATGATATGCCTAGGGATAGAGACTCTAGAGGTAGACTTTCAGGGAGAGAAACAAGTTTAATTCCCACAAATCCACTCACTTCACCTAGACTTCGAGAATCCACACCACCTACTCAAACCCAAATTCCTTTTAGAGGTCGAGAAAGGCTTCCTGAAAGGTCAAGATCAGAAATCCAATCTAGAACTTCACCCACTTCATCTATTGAAACTGTAATTGAAGAAAATCCTACATCCCCAACTACAGGAGTAATCTTTCTATCCTCCACTGGTGAGAAAATTTTAGGAGGAAAATTAGAAGTTCCAAGTGAAGAAGAGGAATCAGAAACTTATTCTGAGAAACCATTGATAGAGGAACCCAAAATATTAGAAGAACACTATATTAATTCTAAAGAATCTATCATGGTTGAAGAAGGGGAAGGAGAACTACACGATGTCCATGGAAACGAAGATAGGATTGGAGAAAGAGGAAGAGGAAGAGGTAGAGGTAGAGGAGGGGGTAGAGGCAAAGGAAACCAAGATCCTTCTGGATTCCCTATTCATGATGAAGATACAACCCTCACAATGAAAAATATATCACCCTCGATTCTTCCTAATTTCCACGGGAAAATAAACGAAGATCCAAAGACATTTCTCTTTGAATTTGAAGTATTATGCAGATCATATGACTATCTGCATGATTCTCAAAAGTTAAAATTGTTCCCCACCACATTAAAGACTCAACATTAAAATGGTTCATGAATCTATGAGTGCATTCTATAACAACATGGGGACAAATTAAAGAGGCTTTCTTAGGCAAATATAGAGATTATTGTATGCCTAGTAACATTAAAGATGAAATCTTCAAAATGACACAAAAAGAAGATGAAAATCTTGAAGACTTGGTATAAAGGTTTGTTCATAATGTTAAAAGAACAAAAATGGATAATTTGGATGAAGAAACCTTAAAAGCCCTCTTACTCAGAGCTATTAAAGATGAATGGATCAATCTCCTTAACCTAACTGGGAAAGGAGATATTTCCCAACTATCATTTGCATATATTTGTGATTTATGTGTACATATATCAAGGGGTAAAGCACGAGTTGTAAGGTTCCTAGAGACCCTCCCTTATCAAGAATTAACAAATCTGCAACTGGGATAGTCAGTAGGGAAGAATTAGGAAATTTTCTTGACACCTTCAAAACAAATATTTTAGGGAGCCTAAGTGAGCAGATAGACACGCTTAAGATACAAAACAAGCAAGATTATGAAAATGTTGTGTTATCTGTCTTCTGTCCCAAATGTCGGAAGAAACATGCTCTAAGAGAGTGCCCCTTAGACTCAAAAGCCATAGAAACCTGTATCATATGTGCAGATAATCATGATACGAAGGAATGTCCATCCTTACCAGGTCTTAAGGTTGTATTGAATGATGAAGGAATCTCAGAACTAGTAGACCCTCTCTACTTTATAGCCAAAAGACCATGGCAAAATCCCCAACCCAATCAATCACAAGGATTTAGACCACAACAATTTGCCCAGTCTTCACAAAATAATTGGAATTCAGCCTAGCAGCCTTGGGCTCAGCCACAGTCACAACCTTGGAATCAAGGATGGAAAAATCCTTATGGAGTCTATGCTCAATATCAACAATACTCACCATCTTACCTTCCACCACAACTTTTACGCCCATCTAATCAAATTCCTCAAGCTAATTAATTAACACAGGTCCAGTTCAGAATCAAAACCCACAACTTTCCTTACCATTTCCACAAAAATCAAATCAACTACCCGCTCAACCACTTCCGAATCCTAATAATAAAATACCCCAACAACCAGTGTACAAGATGGAGGGTCAAAATCCTCGAACTTATGTAATAACTCCACTAGACCTAAATAATGTCCAATTAAGGTCTGGAAGAGTATTACCAAGAAAACCTCCTATTTGCATTCAAGAAATAAGATCCAATCTTCAAAAACACAAAAATCAATCAGAAGAAGGGGGGACTTCTCTCCCTCAAAAAGAAAATAAACAAACAGAAGAAGTTCCAATAAATACTCCTATCATAGAACAACCCTCAATATCAATTAGACCACCTTTCCAAGCAAGGTTGAAAAATGATGAAGGAGTAGAGAAACAAATTGTCTTGCTTGATTACAATATGATGGATGAATTGAGAAATGTTTGTATTAAGATTCATTTATTACAAGCCATAAAAGAAATACCAATTTTTGCAAAAACAATTAAGGAATTAAGTCCACAAAGATCAAGGAGAAGAAGAAAAGATATAAAAAGAATTTAGTTAGTCGGAAAAATTGTAGACATTATGATGGGGAAGACGATAATTCAAAAATATTTAGATCTAGGAAGCCCCATTGTAAAAATTCACATCAATGGAACTGAAATACCAAACACACTAATTGATCTAGGAGTAGCCATAAACATAATGAGTAAAAACGTTATGGACACACTTAGGCTTCCTAACCTTCAATACACACCAACCTTTTTGCAATTAGTAGATAGGTCTATTATTAAACTGGATGGTGTGTTGGAAGATGTTTGTGTATCCTTAGATTCTTTGGAATATCGTGTTGATTTCATGGTCTTAACACCCAAGAATAATTTAGGAGGACATCCATTAATCCTAGGAAGGCCTTGGTTGGCTACTGAAGCTTTCATTGGCTATAGATCAGGTGATATGTTTATCCCAAACTTAAATTCTACAAAGAAATTTACATTATATCACCCTGCAAGAACAACAATAGATACAAAAACTGAAGAATGGATAGAAGATGAAGAAGATATACAACCTATTTTCGTTACTGAACAACTAAAAGAGGAGGACCAACTTTTAAATTTACTATAAAATAATGAATCTTCCTCACATTATGATCGTAATCAAAATGAGTATTTCTCATCTAAACAAGTATCATTTCTCTCCATGGAAAAATTTGGGAATTCCTCGATAGAGATCTTTCCGGGGAAAACCTTGAATGTCAATGAAAACCTAGAAGAAATGCAAAAGAATCAATTGATAGAAATTTTAAAGAAATATTCTTATGCTTTTGCATGGGAATATACTGACATGAGAGGGATTGATCCTAAAACTTGCATACATCATATCGACATTGAACAAAATGCAATACCAGTTAGACAACCTCAGTAGAGAATGAACCCAAACCTAAAAGAAATTGTTAAGGAAGAGTTGCAAAAACTATTAAATTTAAATTTAATCTATCCAATATCCGACACTCAGTGGGTTTCACCCCTAGTAATCGTTCCTAAGAAGAATGGAAAATGGAGAGTATGCATCGATTACAGGGAATTAAACAAAGCAACATTAAAAGACCACTTTCTTCTACCTTTCATAGACCAGGTCTTAGACACATTAGCAGGAAATAAATATTTTTCCTTCTTGGACGGGTTCAATGGATATAATCAGATTCAGGTAGCCCCTGAAGATCAAGATAAAACCACATTCACTTGTCCATGGGGAACTTATGCTTACCGGGTATTTCCCTTTGGATTCTATAATGCTCTAGAAACATTCCAAAGAACAGTCCTCGGCATTTTCTCTGACCTTATTCATGATTGTGTGGAAGTGTACATGGATGATTTCAAAGTCTATGGGGATTCTTTCAATGAAGCACTAGAAAATTTAGAAAAAGTCTTAATATGTTGTAAAGAAGCAAAAATCTCATTAAGCCATGAAAAATTCTTCATGATGTTACCCCAATCGGGGTGGAGAAAAGGAAAAGGCGCAAAATAATGATGGAAGGCAGAGGTTGTTAGTACAAACCTCACCCCTGGGCAATCATGTTAGAGGATGCAGGGAAAGATTTCAGAGAAGAAAGGATCCCGATACAAGTCACCATGTCAATTATGGTAATTAGAGGGAAGGGAAATGGCGGCGGAGTGTTGAGGACGGGTAGACGAGGTGGCATTCGAGCAAAGAGAGCCGATGAAGACAGCGAAGCTAATAAATTCAGGACATGCAAGTTGGCGGAGGTGGTTGAGACCGGAGGTAAAGTGTGGGAATCCTATTCCCAAATAGAGCAAGCGACTATGGTGGAGGGCGACAGGAAGGTAAGAGTTGAGAGGGAGGAGGCTGGTAGAACGATGAGGAGTCAGGGTAATCAGAGGAACCAGGAGGATGACAGAACGCAGGGAACGGAGAAATATCATAGGGTTAAAGAGAGTGAGGAAAGGATCAAGAGGAAGGTTCAAGCGGGGACAGAGGTTGAAGGAGTAAACGGAGAAGGCGAGATGAGGCAAGGGCAGGATGAGAGCAGAGGGAGGGAGGTTTGAAGTTGTCCAAGGAAGCCAAAGAAATAAGCGGGAAAGTCGTCCTAGAAGGGGTAAGAGCAGAGGCAGCAGGGGACACGGAAGAACCAGGCAAGCTGAGAGAACATAAAATGAAGCGCAGCCCCCCATCCAGCGGAAAAGAGGATGCCGAACAATGAATCAGACGACCAAAGAGGCAGAGCGCGTGTACAACAACGAAGCCAATGAGGATATAACTAGAATTATAGAAAATCTGGAAAAGAATGTTCTGGAGGAGGCCTTCGATCCTGAGATGTAAGACTGGTGTTCCCTTCTGCCGAACCCAGGTAATACCAGAGGTCACCTCTCTCAGTATAAACAGGCGTTGCATATATACTGGGTAATGAAATGGAACAAATTGCGGAGGAAATGACAGAGATTGTGCAAGGGTACCCAAGCCTGAAAGGGGAAATGAGGAGTCTGCATTCTGCGCTGCTGAATCAGGGTAGGCAACTTGAGGATATCAAAAGAAGCTCGAAACTATTATCCAAGGCGCACTGCGAGGACGAGGTGAAACTAGAGATCATGGATGATTGATTCGCTATGCTTTGTCTTCAATTTGAAACGATAATGACCATTAGAAGTAGTTTTGGCTCTGTTCGTAATATGTAATAGATGTTAAAGAGGTATATCCTGTGTGCTGTTAGTTTGTTAGTTAGTTTTCAACTGCATGGGATCGATCCAGAGATGTGAGATGATAAACTCTGTCTTTTGGAGGTTTCCCTATCCGGTTTCCCTTTGGGGCAGATGGAGGTTCTCTGTGTATGTACATAGTTTCGTGAACTGTTGTTAATAGAAAAGGACCTGCCTGAGTTTACAAAAAAAAAAGAAAAATGCTTCATGGCGTTTAACGAAGGAATTGTTTTAGGTCATCATACTTCATGAGATGGAATCAAAGTAGACTCATCTAAAGTTGAAATCATTTCTAAGTTATCAGTGCCAAGTTGTCAAAAGGATGTTAGAAGTTTTCTTGGTTTCGTTGGATATTATAGAAGATTTTTAAAAAACTTCACAAAAATTGCATCCCCACTCTTTAAACTACTCACCAATGACTGTGAATTCAATTAGGATTTCGAATGTCATTTGAAACTTTGAAAAATAGAATTTCTAAAGAACTTATCTTAAAAGGAACTAACTGGAAGCTGCCTTTCCATATCTCAACATATGCTTCAGATTCAGCCTTAGGGGCTGTGTTAAGACAAAAAGATCTTACTCCTTATGCAATCTATTATACCAGTAAAATCTAATTCCTGCAAAGTTAAATTATACTGTAACTGAAAAGGAGTTTTTAACTATAGTTCATGCCATTAACAAATTCATACATTATATAACTGGCTATGAAACTTTTGTTCGCACAGACCATTCTGCCATTAGATACTTAATTAATAAACTAGTCACTAATGGAAGAATAACTAGATGCATCCTACTTTTACAAGAATTCAACATAACCATTCTAGATAGGCCAGGAAAACAGAACACAATTGCCGATTTTCTATCTAGAATACAAAATGAAACTAATGATCAACCTGTAAAAGATAAATTTCCCAATGAATATTTTTTTGCAGTATCTACTAAATCACCTTGGTATGCAGATATTGCTAACTATTTGGCCACAGGAAAATTTCCATTTCATTTATCTCCTAGAGAAAATAGAAGAATATTCCACAATAGCACATCTTATTCATGGATAAATGAAGAATTATACAAGATGGGACCATATCTCATCATCAAAAGATGTGTTCGGGAGGACGAAATACCAAAGATTCTTAAAGCTTGTCACGATGAGCCATGTGGAGGACATTTTTCTGACAAAAGAACTTCTTACAAAATCTCTCTTTTAGGATATTATTGGCCTTCCATTTTCAGGGACACCAAGGAATATGTTAAAATATGCAACAGTTATCAGAGAATGGGCAAACCTACTCTTTCAGATGAAATGCCACTGCAACCATAGATACTCATCGAACCATTTGAAAAGTGGGCACTGGATTTTGTTGGACCAATCATCCCACCTTCAAAGCAAAAGAAGTATATTCTGGTGTGTACTGATTATGTCACTAAATGGGTAGAGGCTAAAGCACTTCCTTTTGCTACTAAAAATGTTGTAGTTTCATTTCTTTTTTAGGATATTTTTACTCGTTTTGGTGTCCCAAGAGAAATTGTAACAGATCAAGGAACACAGTTCACATCCTGACTAGTGCAGAAGCTTGTGGACCAATACAAGATAAAACATCGGAAGTCCACTCCATACCATCCACAAGCCAATGGATAGGTTGAGTCCACCAATAAGGTGATTGAGGCTATCCTTACCAAGACTGTACATCTACACAGGAAGGACTGGGTGGGAAAGCTTCGAGAAGCCTTATGGGCCTATAGAACTACATGGAGAAATAATACAGGGCATACTCCCTATGAACTTGTTTATGGGAAATGAGTCTTACTTTTGATAGAGTTCCAGATCGAGACCTATAAGATAGTAGTCCAGTGAGATCTTGACTTGTCAAAATCCCAGAAGCAAAGGGTGACACATCTAAATGAGCTCGATGAAATCAAACAAGAAGCCTTCCAGAGAACTATCCTAGTTCAACAACAGAGGTCAAGATGGCATGATAAATACATTAAGGAAAGGAAATTTCATCCAGGATATTGGGCGTTGTTCTTTGATTCAAAATTCAAAAATTTTCAAGGAAAATTCCAAACCCATTGGCTTGGACCTTATGAAGTTGAAAATGTCTTTGAAAATGGTGCAGTTAGAATTAGGACTATTGATGAAGAGAAAACTCCTCTATTAGTAAATGGACATTGACTCAAGCTTTACCAGAAGCCGTTAACAAAAGAGGATTTTGTTAGAATGTTTCAAGATAATTCAGAACTGAAGATGGTCAGGAATAATTCTTCTTCTTTTCCACCTTAGAAATTTTTAGTCAGTTTACTCTTTAAAAAAGAAATAATAATAATAAGTTATATATATATATATACACACACATAATAATATGTAAAAAAAGAAGGTATAAACATGAAAACCAATTTTTGTTGGCATTTCAAATTTTCCTTTCAAAAAATAATAAAGTCCCTTTATTAAAAAAGTTTTTCTTTTACAGTTGCAGAATCAACAACTTTCCGCAGCTTGGACAACTTTCTGTAGCTACAACAATTTTCTGCAACCTAATAAATTTTTGGAGCCTACAAGGACACTTGGTGATTTGGATTAAAGGAAAACTAATAGAGCAAAGTACCTACAAGAGATCAAAGGACAACAAATAAGGTTAGAAAAAGTAGATCAAAGGTACGTGCTACTTTAATTTAACAATAGGGAAGGTTATATTGTATATATGATTAAGAAGATATAGTACTACTAGAAATTAAAATGTAATCATTATAACCTAAGGGTGGTGGCCGTCTAACAAAATATCATATGCCACCACTTAAAAAGTCATGTCATGTCCCCATTCCAAATCTGCCAAAGTAATTACCAAATTATTAGTTTAAATGCGCCTAATGGTCGGATTCATTCCTATAACCCTTATGATAATTCACCTGTTCTTAAATATTCTTACACTCCTCTGAACTTTCATAGCTACTCCATCTTTCTGCAACTAAGCAAACCCTACCAGCTCCATTTTCTTGTCAAGGTAACTAGTCTTTGAGGAAATCATCCTTCAAAATGGGGATAACTATTCGAACCGAGCTAGCAGGGAAGCAATTCTTGGAGGGGTAGCCATAGACTAAGGAGATATTGCAAAAGAGACAATGGTTGCGGTTCATTGAAAAATTCAATGGCTTTCATAGGGAAGTAACCAAGACATTTGCGCGCTCATTTGATGGGACTTAAGCCAAAATAGGGGACATTAAGCTCACCATAATAGAGCCCATGATTGCGGAGGCTACTGAGCTACCAAGGAGTGTGGAAAAATGGTTTAAGAACAAGGGAATTGATGGTGAGGATTGGAAGGTCTTCCTCAAAAATCCGAACATGGACACTACTGTCTAGAAGAAAGGTATTCCCAGCACAACTCTTAAGAATAAATGGAGAAACTTATTACTTGTGCTTCAAAAGTTTATCACTTGTGAGGGTAGGTTTTTGCAAATGTATTTTTATCATGTTAGGATGATGATGCATTTCCTTGAAGATCACCAGATGAACCTTCCCTACTTCCTCTTAAATAGTCTCAAGAAAATGTCTACAAACATTCAAAAGAAAATTCAGTGTATAGAAAACACCATGTATCATCATGGCCTGATAAAAATATTAGTTGAGTTCCATCTGTAGAGTATAGTGGATAATTGGGAGAGTTTCCTGGTTAGGAACCATTTTGAAGAAAGATCCCTATAAAAAGAAAGCAGCAACAAGGACCCGAGAGGAAGAAAGAGAACCATAGAAGTAATAAAGAAGCAAGCACCTCAGACTCAGACAAAGTTATCAGAAGAAGAGTTTCCTGTAGTAAATATTTTGTACAAAATGAAGAGGAAAACCTTAGAAGAAAGGAAGCCAGCAAAAGTAAAGAAGAATTCTCTCAAACTAAGAAAAATTAGAGATTAAAAGAAGGAAAGTATAGAAAATACAAACCTTAGGATCAAGGAGTAGTACAAGGTTGAGCACAGTCCCACAGACAATCTCAAAAATTACAGGGTACATTAATCTTGAGGGAAATGAGCCAACATAAAATGAGCCAACAAAGAATGAACCAATAGAGGAGGAGTCAATAGAAAACCCTGGAAGTTCTCCAAAAGGGTCACCGAGATCATCACCGTGAGTATTACCACAACTTTACAGCTCACCTCTAAGAAGCCCAGTGCATAGTCCAGGTATTGACCCTATTCAGCAGGAAATATATGACTATATAGAGTCATTTGAAAGGAAAGAGACAACAACCAAAGAAACAATTCAGAGTCCTGGAGAAGGGAGCAACCAGATAAATGAACAATCAACCTCAAACATCTTAAAGCAAGAGATCTCTGAATTAGAAACATTGAATTGGTATCTCAAGAATGAGAATCAAGCACTGAAGACACAAAGTGAGATCCAGATTGCAAAAAGTGAGAATCTCATCCTTCATATGAGCTTATGGTATAAGAAAAACAAAAAGTTGAAGAAGGAAAACAGAATTATGCAAAGAGAGATTATCAGCTTAAAATACAAAATGCTCATGAGAAAACCAAGAATGCCAATAACTGCCAAAAATAAGAAAACAATGAAACTTGGAGGAGATAAGCAGAAGGCACAAGTGACTGACAAGGAATAAGTGTATGAGGACATACAAAATCTCCAGTCTGGGGGAATGTAGAGTTCGAAGATTGTCTTACCATGACATCCCTTTTTACCTAATATTTCTCTCTTTTCCTGTATATTTACCACCTATTTCAACCATATCCACCAGGTTTTGATGAAGGTATGCAATAGTATATCTTCCTACTCATGTTTGGCTTTATACCCTATTGTTTTGTTAAACAATGCAATTGGCTACTGAATTGATCTGTTTTCGCAGCTAATCCAGATTTTTGTAGTTGTCTCCATTGTTTGCAAGGTTCAAAAGCTCCAGGTCAGCAATGAAGAATGAAGATGGATAGAGAATCGTTTCCTCATGGATCCCTTCCCATCCCCTTGAAACTATTCATTACGATAAGCATAGGAGATCACATTCAAACCCCAAGTCGACTGCAGGATTGTCGCCGAAATAGAACCCGAGTTCAATCGAAATCTTATCGATTTGCTTTCGGGATAGAAAATAAAAGGTTTAGCGATATAGTTTAGCTAAGATAAAGATATTAGGCTTAAATTACTCATGTTGTTATGCCAGAGACCTGTTATAAAACTTATGGCCGCATTGTGATTTGGTGTGCGTCGGATGACGTAATTTTGAAACAGTTTGTGAATTTCATTTGCCAACAATAGAATTGGTTTTGTGTGTATCGTTGCATTGATTGGAGATTATGAACTGATCTGTGGAGGGCCCTTGCGAACAATGACAGGTCTTAACCAATTGCAATTCGATTTCTTTTCATTCCTTGAATACTCTTTTTTGTGTGGAAATGCAGCATAATGAATTCACTAATGAATCGTTTTTTGCATAAGTACTTCCATCTGCTTCATATCTAGTTTAGTCTATTATTTGAATTGCTTTATACCTGGTACAACATGGTTGCTTCATTTGCTTATTATCTAGCATAGTTCAAGTGTGTTTACTTCATAATATAGATGTTGTTTGAATAAAAATTGAGTAAGTAAAGGTGTGAGAACCTTCTTCTTAACAATTGAATTTTGACAGTACTTCTTTTCAATGTAATAGAATAGATTTCTCTTAGTGAATTAGAGCTACAGCCTAGAAACTCAATACAAAAAACCCAAAAAAATCCAACACAAGTAGAAGTTAGAAGCACTCCCATATCATCCATAAACTAATAGAAACTAATTCTTAAGAAATTAGTTGATAACTTTAGAGATTGAGACATTAATATAGTCAACGACACCACCTCCATATTAGTATTAAGTTTAGGCCCTAACAAGAACATAATGACATAAGGAATAACTTCTAGCACACATAGTGCACCTGTACCTCATCATTCTATGCACCCTGGTTGATGATTTAAAGACATTAAATTGGCCAAACAAGCTAGCTACCAATTTCATGCATGGGAAAACTTGTAGGGTAATATGAAACCTTGATGAAATATAATGTAAGACTGAAGATAGTAGAAATGACAATTAATCATATTCTTGAAAACTAGTAAAATGTTGACCTAAGTAACAGAAAACCCTAAATTCCATGAGAAATCAAAATTCTGTCTTTTTGGGGCTGCATAGGAGCTCTTTCCTCAAACCATGGTCCCTGAAGGGAGGAGTGAGGCCAAATCCACCTACTAACATCTTTTTGATATTCCTTTATATTCCTAAGCTAATGTTGTAGCAATGCACAAATGGAAGCAAACTAATCAAATCCAAAACTACTTGTAATGAAATAATGCTAAAGACAATTCAACCATTAATCTATAAAATCAACTAAGCATACAAATACAAGAAGATAAGCCTTTGCTACAAGGCTTGGGCCCTAACCCAAGAGCTTCAACCCTCTGAGTCGGATCAAGGAAATGCTCATTCTCATTATCAAATCAAAAAATTACATAACAATGCCTTCCACAAGCCTTGAACTCGAAAATGCCTAGTTTTTTTAAATCAAAAATTTGAATCCTAATGAGGCTCTAGGCCTACTTATTTATACAACTGAAGTCTCCAATGACTTCCTTAAATCTAGGGAGGCTCAGCTCCCAAACTCAAGATGAACTGACTCTTTAACTGTCACTGATTCAGCTGCCTTTTGATCTTCATGACTTGGATGCTTGTAACTTTGAGCTAGTGTGATTTGATGGAGGAATATTCAAATGAGTGAGAAGTAAATGAGGAGGATCTATATCCTACAATATCTCATCCTTGTCTCATTCAAGTTTCAGCCATTAATTAGCCAAAATTTCCATGATTTTCTCTCAGAAACTTGTAATCAATGCACATCAGTCCACTAGGCATAATATCTCACTTTTAGTCATCTCATTAAGAAAAATATAATCAAAATATGTAAGAAATTATGAGAAGAGTTTATTTGAATAAGATAGGAGGTGTATTATGGTCCATATAGTTACCCAATGATGAGGGTCATCATTACCCCCTACTAAAAGTGTTGCTCATCCTCTAAGAAACTCAATCTATATCCATGTATTTCATTGCTCTAGTGGCCTCCCTGACATCCCATGCTTCGGTTGTAGTTTCCTCTTCCTGTGCATAGAATCCTGCCTTCCTCTCTATCTCCTCCCACTGCTTTCTTTCTTCCTCTTCCTTCCTTCCTTCCAACATTCCTAAGAGAAGTGGTGGACTGAGTCTCAAGCCAATCCAATTGACTTTGAGTCTTTGGAGAGATTGCTTGTACATGGGTGTTCTGTTCAATGCCTCTCTCATTCTATGAGGAGAATGGTACTCTCTAATTTTGAAGATGTAGGAAAAAGTGTTCCATATCCTTTAGAAAGCTTGCATGCTGCCATCCCCTAACAACTTGAACATGTCCTCAAAGTGTGTGATTTCTTTCTCTTAGATAGCAAGGTACTTAGGTGCAAGTTGAGTCTGTTATAGATCTAATACCAAAAGTATATGATAATGAAAATATACCCAGAAATAACAAGAGAGAAATAGATAGAAAAGCTTCTTTATTGCTATCAAACCCTTAAGGTAGGGCAACACCATACATTCACTCCTTAAGGAAGGAGAACACTCTACAAGCCATATGCCTGTTCATACAATATTCATTGACACTTCTCCATCTGGAGTCTCTAGCCTCTATATAGGCCTCATACATACAATACCATGGGTCATTACCATGGTTCCCTCATACCATCGAACTAATACCATGGGCCCATTACATTATTACTAACTACTTGTGGTCCCTTACATGATATGGGTTAACAACCTTATTTATTACTATGGACCATCCCATTATTACATTATTACCTTGGGTACCTCCCTTTGTACCCCATATTACCCCCCTTAGGTATATAACATTCCACGTCCCTTAGCATGTTTCGTCCCCGAAACATGGGAAAAACACAAATAATAAGATCTACTTAAAAGAGTAGTCCACTGGTACCATGCACGTACATCTAGCCATCCAAGAGAAAGGTGAAGGCTTCTTGATGGTGTCTCGCTCGCTTGAGATGGAAGTTGACCGTGGCAACTCTTCTGTGTTGATGTGTAATAGGTGGATATTTGCTTCTCTCTATCTGTCCTATGGGGGTTGTTGTCCTTATGGCTAATTGGTTGCCATCTTGTTGGTTGTTGTCTTGCAGGGTGATGATATGTTGAATTTTTAACCCATGTGTCTTTTTCTTTAATTCACCCCTTACTGGAGCATGACTGTTATATGGTGCATGTTGTGGTGTGTGTTGTGGTGTCTTATCTTCCAATATTACTTCAACCATTGAGCCCTCATCTGATGTATCAGCGCCTGTAACCTTTTCTGCTTCAGCCTCTGTGTTTGATTGTCGATCATCACTGGCTCATCATCTGATATGTCAGTCCCTGGAACATCTTCTGCTTCAGCCTCCATGTACTCTACCTGTTTATTGATGGAAATATCTTGTAATGTAATTTTCTTCTTTTTATACCAGAGCTTAAGGAATTTCTTCTACACATTAATATTGATAGTACCCATACATTCCATCCAAGGATATCCCAAAACAACATCCATATTATCCATTTTTGAAGTATAAAAATCACCATGCAACACATACTTATCCATAGAAATCTTCAAATCCGTATACACTTGAACATCCTCATCATCCACCTGTGTGTTTTCAATGTGTTTTGTTGGAACTTGCAATTTTTTTTCCAAATTAACATTGATAAAATTATTCTTGCAACTAGGATTTATAGAAACAATGATCTTCTATTTTTGAATCAATCCATGAACCTACAATAAGGAGATACCAGCAGAAAATAACCCTTTAGGTTTCTTGGTTTCCTTCTTTCCTGTAAAAATAAAATATTTGCTAGGTTGTGTGTCTGTCTATGTGAGCTTATCAACAAGATTATATTTATGGTCAAAGTGGTCACGAATAGTTTTTGCGAACATCTCCCAAGTAGTTACCCTTGGATGGCATTTTTGATGACACTGCCACCATTGCCATCTTTCATGGTCCAAGTACATTTATCCCACACTCAGTTGAGTCTCATCATCCATGATGTAGTTCAATCTGAAATATTTCTCCATTTGTGCTAGCCATCTCGTTGGATGGGAACCATCAAATTTATACACGTTCCTTTGATCTAGGCCCGCCATAACAAAAATTTTAGCGAAAAATTGAAATGGCCACAATTCCGTAAATATTGCCCAGAATCCCTATTATGACCTATTTTTGGAAATGGAAAAATCATTCTGCATCTGCCCATGTGATAGAAATCTTGATCCAAGCATTGGAATTTTAGATCTGCATTGCAACTCTCCCACTGTCACCAACAATTTCTGAAAAAGGAGCTGATTTTAAATCAACGTTATCTCCCTCATCCGGACTCTGATTCGACTGATTTTTTTTGAAATCGGGTATTTTTTCACAAGGAATCTAGATCTACAATTAGATTTTGTAGATTTTGCGCCAAAACATACAGATCTACGCCACAAACGCGCTGCCCCGAAAAAATGTCTGCAACACCACTGATTTTTAGATCACCGATATCTCCTTCATCCAGACTCCGATTTGGCTTATTTGTTTTTTGAAATCGGGTATTTTTTCGGAAAGAATCCAGATATGCAATTAGATTTTGTATATTTTGCTCCAAAATGTACATATCTGATCTGCAAACTCGCTGCCCCCGAAATCCTGCCAAAGAAAAAAATCTCCACTTTTTGCCCAAGAAAGTGCTCTGATACCACTTGTTATAGATCTGATATGAAAATATATGTGAATACAAATAAACCCAGAAATAGTATGAAATGATTCTTTATTGGCAATCATGGATTATTACCCCCCTTAGGTATATAACAGAGTCATTTGCAATCAAGTTATGGGTGTTGATGACAACCATTCGATTTGATTGCTCAGCTCTTATCATGAGGGGTTTTGTTTCTTCTCTTGCCATTAATTTCTTCTTTTCTGCAACCCTTTCTTCCTCATGATTCAGCCATGATGTCAAAGCCATCAGTTGTAAGTCCCCTATTTTTGAATTTGGATCCCACACATTCAGATCAGTCAAGGCCAAGTTGTGGAGGTAAAACTCAGACATTTTAGCTCTATCCTCCAAGGTGCTTTAATCATAGAGATAAATGAATTTTCTATAATATTGGAAGGGCATAGTGCCTCTCTGTGCTAAATTTTTTTATTTGGAACTACAACCATTGTTCTTTAAGATACAATGCATATGAATTTGTTGTCATCCTGCATTTGATTGCCTCTAAGGATAGACTGGCCATGGATGCCAATTGATTCTCTCATTCTTGTATCTTTCTCCTTAACCATGCATTCTCTACATACAATTGAGCTTTCATCATTGCCTCTCTGTCCCTCAGGCTACTCAGTTCTCTTCCTATCTCCTTTACTTTCTCCTCCATGTGACCTATGTCCTCCACTCCTTTAGATTTTGCAATTTGCATCCACCTATGTGTTCTTTCCCTTTCTTTCTCAAGCTCGAAGAATAAGGGGATGACAAATTTCTATAGAATGACCCTACCCCCTTCAATGAACTTGTAGTAGGAGTCAAATTTGGGTTGAGGACTAGGTTCCCTCGGTTTTGGATCCTCCTTCTTTGTTTCTTGTTGCATGACCCCTTCTTGTTCAATTTATGAGTTTCCTATAGGTTTAGCAGAGTTTCCTATAGGATGGCCTCTACTTCTTGTAGGTCCTTCTTTGTCTCCTGTAGGAGACCTTTTCCTTTGGATGAGGCAAATCTAGTGACAGGACTCCTAACATAAGTGATAGGAGACTTGGGAGAGGCTTGTCCTAATGATCCTTCCCCTTGATTTTTCACAAGAGGAGCTACCTTTTCCTACTATTTTGGTGAGTCTTCAATGACAATAGGGAATTTAGTGGGTGTTTGAGGTTTTCCTTGCCTAATCCTTGTACTTTTTCTTGTCTTAAAGTATAACGGAGTTTGTCTCTATCTCTTCCCTTTTTGCTTGATAGGGGCACTTAGGGCGGTGAGGGAAGTTGTTGCCTCTTTCTCAGTAGGTTCTAGAGATACTCTAGGTGAGTCCTCCCCTTCTTTGCCTTGCATTTTAGACCTCTGTTCTTTCTTGTCTTCTATCTCCCCTTTTCCATTCTCCTTCTCACTCTTGTCTTTCTCATGTTCTTCTCCCTGTATTTCCTCACTCTTTTCATCAATTTCTTCCTTTGCATCTTCTTTTGTCTCTTCACCACTTTCCTTCTCCTTTTCTTCCTCTTCTTCCTCCTCTATTTTCTCTTCATCCCTTTCACTGGCAGTTGGGCTTTTGTCATATTGAAGGGCTTTTATGTCTTCCACTATCTGCATGTCTCTGAAAGTTGCCCATTTGATAGGGATTCTTAGGTTTTGGAGGGCATCTTATATGATAAGTCTAATTATCCCATGATGGGCTAGTTGTTGATGGTTTCCTCCCTACACCTTAATGCTCATATTTATCATTGATTGAAGAAGAAATTAGGGTATGCTTAGTATTTTTTGAGGAGGTGTGTCTACTCCAAACCTCAACTCTTAGAGAAGCCTAAATGGTACACATATACCACACTGTACCTACCTTCACATGATATATACTTAATTAGGTGGTAGCTAATTTCATTTCAAGGATATTGCAGACTTCCTCTTCTGACCCCATTTTTGTCTTCCATTGCTTCCTCTCCTTCAAAAAATAATTTCTTCTTTGAAATTTGGATATTACCCTTATCTTCCTTTCTCCAAGGCAACCCTAAAGGAAGTGTGGTGATTCTTCCTATGATTTGAAGGGTGAGTTATACATAGAGGCCTTTTACCACAACAATGACATGGGTCCTAGTCAATGGTATGAGGGAGAGAGAAAAGTCTTTGGCCACTTCATCATCATATCCCGTCAATTTTTCAAATAAACTCATCCAATTGTGCCTTGTGAATATATCTAGTATAGGAGGGTGTTGATGAATTCTCATTGTATTTGTGGGTTCCCTCTTGTTAAATTACCCTATCATTTTTTTTTATGGATGTGGAGGGTTGTATGTGTATGATACCAAATTCTAATGGATGGGGAATTTTAAATGAAAATTATGTGTATAATTCCCCTAGACTGTAATATTTTCAACAAAATAGAAGGCTTTTCTACATATTTTTTTTTAATTAGAAAAGGTGGGAAGGTATATCTCCTACCTCCTTGTCACTGCCTATTAAAGCCAACCTTTGGTTTTTCCCCTTTTAAAATACTCACTGCCAATCCTATAGACTGCTTTAGGGGCCGACAGCAACTTTGCTTTGATGTAGCCTTGAGATTTTGAATGCCTCTATGCAAGGGAATCAACGTTTTATTTCCTCATATGGGTGATTTATTTGGGATGGTGTGCTGGCAACCGAGGTACGAGTATCCATTTTTGGACTGTTGGTCCCACTACCACATCATCATTCTCCTTACCTCGTAATCAACTCCCACTTCGGACATCCGTAACTTAACCACTTTCAACCTCATCTCCCCTTTCCCCTAACTTGACTAATGCCACGTGTGTAATTAACTAATTGTATTCTCCTCATTGACTGACCGAAGGTGGCCAAGTTAATTGTCCACCTTTTGCTTATAAAACCAAATCTTTCACAAATCTACATGTTTGATCATATTATGCTAACAAGAGAGTTGAAGTGAGAGACATACCTATGGTGAGATGCCTTGATGCTGGTTTGTTGGAGAGTCAATTCCTTGTTGTGTATTTGTTGCGTGTGTTTTTCTCTTCTTTATTTATTGCCCTCCTTTGATGTTTTTATTTGATGTGCAGATACTGGATAGTGATGCTGGTGATCCTGTTGTTGCTGCTAAGCTTTGGAGTAGCTTCTTTGACCTCTGGATCTCCATGCTAAAGCTGTCTGCAACTTGTGATTTTTTGTTTTGTGGGATAGGCTGCTACAGGATTCCTTACAGGATGTCCTATAGCTGCCTCTCCCTCAAATTTTTTAATCAATCCTTCAATTTTGGAGCATGAAGATGGTTGGAATGGGTAGAGAAGGGGCCTAGGGTTTGGTGAATGGGAGGTATAGCTTTCAGGTGTTATCTCCTTATTCTCTGGCTTTATCCTCTTTTTTTTTTTTTTTTTTTAAACTATAATATTTTGTTTTGAAACTGACTTTATTGGATGAATTCAGGGGTGATCATGGCGATGAGATGGTGAAGTAGACACTTATTTTTTTTACATAAGAAGGTCATCCCCTTTCTCTAGAGTTACTTTTCTTGGGACTCCCAAGCCACTGTAATTCCTACAGGATCATCCTGTAGGTTTTCAGGGAATCCTGTAGGTTTACAGGGAATCCTGTAGAAAACACAGAACCCTTGTAAACTGAGCTAGATGAGTTCAAAAATGGAGGGAATGATGGAATTATGAAGGATATGGAATGGAGGAATGCAAACATGAATTGTATAGGTCCTTTTGATCATTTCTCATTGCTCTGATCCTCCTCATGTTGACCTGCAAACAACATTTTGAAAGTTTTATTTTCTCTCTTTTTTGTTTTTTTATTCTTTCTTTTTTTTTTAAACAACTAGTCTGCCTCCAAGAGGTTTTCATCCGAGTTGCTTGCCCTAGGTGCCGCAAAATGGGTTTTCACCCAGAGATATTTTTATTTTTTGACACCATTGGGCCGCCTCAAGAGGTTTTCAACCCAGCACTGGGACGCAGGTGCCTCGTGGAGGTTTTCACCTGAGTCTCTCTTTTTTTTTTTTTCGCATTGACTTGATGGGGTGGAAGCTGAGACTTGCTCCACTACCATCACTATTGTTTTGATGCCATCAATTAACTCTTGCTTTGACAAGGGCTTCTCGTAGACCTTCAATCTATGCCCATTGACAAGTAAAGGAATAGCCTCTACATCAATGGTTCTTATCTGCTCTGAAACATTATCATGACATTTCTCGATGACATAAGGCCCTAAACATCTAGTCTTTAAATTGGCTTTAAAATATTTGTATCTGGAATACTACAACAAATCCCAATCACCTTCGTGAAATTGTTTGTCCTTTATGTTCTTGTCATGCTAAATATTCCTTTGAGCTTGAGTCACCTATGTGTAAAGGAGGGCCTGCATTCTAAGCTCATCTAACCCATTCAGCTAGGGCAATTCTTGTTGTGCACTGGTGAGATCTAGATCTAGTTGTGCTGCCATTATCAATGTATTGTACTCAAATTCAATAGACAACAGGGCCTTCTTCCCATAGACCAACTCATAGGGAGTGAATCTAGTGGTGGAATTCTAGGTGGTATTGTAGGCCCAGGTGGTCTTTTCTGTTGTTGCTAATCACTTTAGTTATAATTCCCTCGAGCACTCTGTTGGTCACCTCCACTTGCCCATTAGCTTGTGAGTGGTAAGGAGTGTATGTTCTATGCTTGATCTTGTGATGGCTTAACAAATTTTCAATCATTTGTGATGTAAACTGGCTACCTTAATTAGTGACCAGTTCTCTAGGGTACCCAAACTTATAAAATACATTTTCCCTTAATAACTCATCCACTTTCTCCTTTGTTGTTGCCTTGATTTCCTTGGTTTCAGCCCACTTGGTCAAATAGTTAATGCACACAATGATGTACTACTTTTTCCTCGATGGAGGGTCAATATGTCTAATTAAATCCATGCCCCACTTGTCAAATGGCTCGAAAGTCACTTGAGGTTGCAAAGGAATTTCATCCCTTGGAGTAGGCTTTCCCATCCTTTGGCACCGATCATAATTACTAGTATACCTTCTCACATCCTGATGAAGAGTGGGACAATAATACCCATCTTTTAGCACCTTGAATGTTGTCCTCTTGGCTGCAAAGTGACCTCCATAAGGCCCATCATGATAGGTCAGAAGGATGTCAAAGAATTCCTCCTCCCTGACACATCTTCTCAGAATTTGATCCGGGCCTAATTTGAAGAGGTTGCCCCCACTCCAAGCGAATGGGGCACTCTTCCTCACAATCTTGCTTTTCTCTTTGGAGGACAAATTTGGTGGGAACTATGCAGACACCAAGTAATTTTCTATGTCAACAAACCATGTAGAGTGAACTGAAATGGAAATTAAGTGTTCATATGATAACTGATCATCAACCATTTCTTCCTCCCCTGCAGGCAAAGTTAATCTCAATTAAAAAATCTGCAACAACATTCTCCTTGCCATGCTTATCAATAATAGCTAGATCAAACTGTTGTAATAAAAGTAACCATCTAACAATCTAGGTATTCACATTCGGTTTATTCATCAAATATTTAACTGCAACATGGTCAGTATGTACAAATTTTTGGTAACCTATAATGTAATGCCTAAATTTGTTCAATGAATGCACAACAACTAGGACCTCCTTCTCAGTTAGTGTATAGTTCAGTGCGGCCTTTGACAGATTCTTACTAATGAAGTAAATGGCATAAGGTAACTTGTCATCTATCTAGCCTAGAGATGCTCCTATGGCTTTATGAGAGGCATCAACATGTACGTGGAAAGGAAGGGCCCAATTTGGGCCTTGGAGAATAGGTGCAGTGGTCAACTTGTCCTTCAGGGTGTCTAGGGCCTCTTGACAGCTTTTTGACCATTAAAAATCAAAGCCTCTAGCCAATAACCCAAATAAAGGAGAAGCTAACTTGTTGAAGTCTTTTATAAACCTCTGATAGTATCTAGCTAAACCTAGAAAACTTCTGACATCTCTATTTTTTTGTGCAGGTGGGACCCTTTGGATGATGGTTATTTTATTTGGGTCTACCTGCAGCCCTTTCTAGGATATTGAATGACCTAGAAAAGCCCCTACAGTCATCAAGAACTTACATTTTTCAGGAATAAGGGACATGTTCATTTCAATGCATTTATTCAGCACCTTACCTAAGTTGGACAAAGCCTCCTGGAAATCACACCCATAGGGTGTAAAATCATCCATATAAATTTCTACTGCATCATGAACTAGCTTGGAAAAGATACTCAGGACTACTATGTGGAAAGGGTCAGGGGCATTGCAGAGGCCAAAAGGAAGGACCCTATAGGCGAAAGTACCCCAAGGACAAGTGAAGGTGGTTTTATCCTGGTCTTCAGGGCTGATCTGGATTTGATTGCACCCACTAAACTGTTGGAAATAATATTGAGAGGGGGGGTGAATCAGTATTATCAAGTCAAATAATCCTTTTCACAAACTAAATTGTATACGCTACTTCAGTTAATTCAATCCGCGTATATACGCAACTATTTAGAAGTAAAACCGCGTATACAGAGCAAACTTTTAATTTACTTAAACTTTCAGATGATGTTTTTTAATCTGAGATGCAGCATCAAATAACCAGTAACCAGAGATATTAAAACAGAGCATAAAGACAATCACACACAAGAACACCAGATATAAGGTGGAAACCCAATGTGGGTAAAAACCACCTTCTGCAATTCGTCTCTATCTTTCTTTAGAAACTTCTGTTTACAATGTACTGGTGTAGTCCTTTACCAGTACGCAGGCTGCAACCTGCAGAGAGCTACAATTCTCTCTCGTTTTCCAGCTTCTCCTGGAAGGGAGCTAGTACCCCCTTAGCTCTTGCACTAGCCAAGATACTAGTACGTAGGTGCTGGCCTACAGAAGGCTACAACCTTCTCTTTCTTCCAGGGACCATGTTTCATCAATTTTCAGACTGGATCCATGAACATCAAACAATCATCAAGAATCAACCAATCTCCTTTTCACAAATTAGATCTGAATCAAGTAGATATTCTTCTTACAGCTGTAACCAAAACACAGTACCAGAAACCATACACCAGAAAACAGAACCCAAAACACAGCAACAATAGTCAGGAGCAGCTACATCACAACTTAGATTATATACGCTATTTCAACAGTCTGAAACTAGCGTGCATACGCTTCTGCATATGGAATAACCTGCGTATATGTCCCTTTTCTTCACTGAAACTGTGTGTATACGCGTCTTTGCCTTACTGAACCTGCGTACAGATCTTATGAAGGATAATTCACTCTTTCAACTATTCAATCATTAATTAACCCAGATTATCATATAGATCAAGCAAGCGCCATATCTAGCATATCAAAATCATACAAAGATACAATCATTCAAGCTTAAAGAGTATGACACATGAATAGAACTTATCCTCCTTTTGCGCTAATGTTCCTTCTTCATTTAGATCCAGATCTGCACCATTACCAATATACCAGCTCTAGCACTTTATCAGATGTTCAATCATAATTCAGATGATTTTCCACATGATCTCCTTCCTCTTTTATAGTCTTAGGCCTTCCTCAATACCATGGTCCAAAACCATAACATTTCAATACCACGAACCCAAAACTAGGGATCAACACATCTGCCGAGACGCCTTGGTCCAAAACATAGGTTCAAATTCCAAGGACTAACTACATGGACCAAAAATATGATCCCTAACATATACGCGCTTTCGTAATGTATAACCCGCATGTATACGCGCATTTTTCTAGATGAACCTGCGTATATGTCTTTTTCTTCTTTCTGAGTGCCTAAACTGAGATCTGTTACCAAAGAGAGTTGCCATCAAGGACAACACATGTGCCATAGCTCCAAACCTGTGCCATAATGCCAACAATCTCCCCATTTGGACTTGATGGCAACACCAAGATCCTCAAGATCATTCTCCCCCTTTGTCATCAAGGGCAAAGGGTTGTGCTCCCCCTGAGTACATGTTGAAATCTCTATCATATTGTGCTGACCATGCTCCCCCTGACTGTAGGCAAGATCCTCAAAAAGATGTTCTTCAAGAAGAACCAAGACTTATGCATCATAAAAGACCTTCCTATAACCAAAAGACTCAATACATACATCCATCACCCAGCCAAGTGGGGATCATCCACCCAACCAAGTGGGAATACATCAGAAATTTACATATGATGACCAAATACATTACATATTCATCCCAGGCATAGTGGGGAAACCAATATAGGCCGTTACATGACCTTGACACCATATAAGAAAGAGATACATGACGTAGAGACGAATATTTAAAAACATGACTTATGAAAGTCATCAACAACTGATAGCAACAACGACTGTCAATCTTCATTCAGATCAGCAACCAAGATTTCCTTCTGTTCTCCCTCTGTCTTTGTTCCACTTGAAATCAACAACAACTATGAACCAGAACCAAAAGCTTCTAAGATAATGCCAACAATGCATTATTAGAAGATTATCTGCTCCCCCTTAACCTGTGCCGGATGGTCTCTGTCAGACCCACATCAGAATATCTTCAACCAGAGCCTGCTCCTTCTGATATCCATCAAGCCTCCATATACGCGACTTTCTTTGCACAAACCAGCGTATGTACGCGGATACTCCTTATCCAACACGCGTACACTCATTTTTCTCTGAAACTGACAAGATTTAACAGCAAGATGATACATCAAAAACTCCCATCTTCCGTCTGAGATATTCAAAAGTTTCCCTGGGCAGTGGTTTGGTGAAAATATCATCAACTTGTTCCTTAGAAGGAACATACTCCAATTTGACCTTTTGTTCCAGCACTTGTTCCCGAAGAAAGTGATACTTGATTGGTATGTGCTTGGTCTTTGAATGCATGACAGGATTTTTTGAAATGGTGATTGCACTTGTATTATCACATAAGATGGGGATAGGTGGTGTACAAGTGATTTGAAAATCCTACATGGTCTGCATCATCCAAAGGAGTTGAGTGCAACAAGATGCAGCTGCCACATATTCTGCTTCAGCTGTAGATAAGGCAATCGAACTCTGTTTCTTTCTGAACCACGATACTAATCTGGAACCCATAAAGAATGCTCCACCACTTCTGCTCTTCCTGTCATCCACGCTTCCGGCCCAATCTGCATCTGTATAAGCATGAAGTGTGAGATCTGTATCTCTAGGATACCATAAGCCATAGTTTTGAGTCCCTGGAAGATATTTGAAAATCCTCTTTACTGCTTGAAGATGAG